>ML101814.1:68708-115499 GCA_003697995.1 Taxidea taxus jeffersonii
ATTGAGCATTGTCGAATTCATACTGGTGAGAAACCCTTTGAATGTAAGGAATGTGGGAAGGCCTTTAGTCTTCTGACACAGCTTACTCGACATCAGAACATTCATACTGGTGAGAAACCATTTAAATGTAAGGAATGTGGCAAGGCCTTTAATCGTGGCTCAAGTCTTGTTCAACATCAGAGTATTCATACTGGGGAGAAACCCTACAGATGTAAAGAATGTGGAAAGGCTTTTAGACTTCACCTACAACTTTCTCGACATCAGAAAACACATACTGGTGAGAAACCCTTTGAATGTAAGGAATGTGGGACAACCTTCAGACATCAATACCAACTTATTGAGCATCAGTGAATTCATACAGGTGTGAAACCCTATGAATGTAAGGAATGTGGAAAGAGCTTTAGTCGTGGTACAGACCTTAGAGTACATCAGAGAATTCACACTGGTGAGAAACCCTTTGAATGTAAGGAATGTGGGGAATGTTTTACTTGTGGTAGTGAACTTAGAGTACATCAGAGGATTCATACTGGTCAGAAACCATATGAATGTAAGGAGTGTGGGAAGACATTTAGTTGTAGCTCAAACCTTATTCAACATGTTAAAGTTCATACTGGTGAGAAGCCCTATGAATGTAAGGAATGTGAAAAGGCCTTTAGCAATAATTATGAACTTACTGTACATCAGAGAATTCATACTGGTGAGAAACCTTATGAATATAAGGAATGTGGGAAAACTTTTAGACTTAGTTCAGTCTTTACTGCCCATCAGAGAATTCATACAGGTATGAAACCCTATGAATGTAAAGAATGTGGAAAGACCTTTAGTTGTAGCTCGAACCTTATTCAACATAAGAGGATTCATACTGGTGAGAAACCTTATGACTGTAAGGAATGTGGGAAGGCCTTTAGACTTAGATCAGTTTTTATTGCCCATCAAAGAATTCATACAGGTCTGAAGCCCTATGAATGCAAAGAATGTGGGAAAGCCTTTACTGTGAATGGTCAGCTTACTCGACATCAGAAAATTCATAATCGTCAGACGTCCCATGAAACTAAGAAATGTGGGAAAACCTTCACTGGATACGAACGACTTATTCAACATCAGAGAGTTCATAGTGGCAAGAAGTCCTATGAATATAAAATGTGGGATGACCTTTCATCATGGACTGAGATTCACTCAACAGCGCAGTATTCCTACTGGTGAAAAACTTTGAGTAGGAGTAACGTGGGAAGATTTACAGTCACAGAAAACACCTTAGTGTTGAGGAGACATTCTGGTGAGAAAGTCTTTGAATGTTAAGAAATACAGAGTAGCCTTCATGGTCACAGTTTACTAATCATGAAAGATATTTTCTTAGGTATTTTAATTTCATACACTTAAAAAAGCCTTCAAACTCAAACTGGAGGAGAGCTTGTTGGAACAAACATAAACTAACATCTACCTGAGGCAGGTGCTTTATCACCACTGCCATTTCACAACCTGCATGACATTAGGTGCCTATCCTCTTTGTGCACCATTTGTAAATGGCAACAATGGTGAGTGCATACCAGTGCAATTACAGGAATAATTGTGTTATAATACGTACAAAATCCTTACAAGAGTACTTGGCACATGCTTGTGTTCATATAGAACAGCTTTTATGTTTCATTAGCATCATTGTTGATGACACAAA
The DNA here is from genome assembly GCA_003697995.1 of Taxidea taxus jeffersonii. Lineage (NCBI taxonomy): Eukaryota > Metazoa > Chordata > Mammalia > Carnivora > Mustelidae > Taxidea > Taxidea taxus. Next base: position 70,381 of record ML101814.1, read on the forward strand.
AATTATATTATTGTGTATTGTATAATTTAGAAAAATCTCGTTTATTCCTTAATTATTAAATTTTAAATAAGTTCTGTATAAATTTTTTTAAAGATTTTTTATTTCTTTATGTAACAGAGAGATCACAAGTAGGCAGAGAGGCAGGCAGAGAGAGAGGGGGAAGCAGGCTCCCCAATGAGCAGAGAGCCCGATGTGGGGCTCGTTCCCAGGACCCTGAGATCATGACCTGAGCCGAAGGCAGAGGCTTAACCCACTGAGCCACCCAGGTGCCCAGTTCTGTATAAAATTTATGGGAAGTAAAAGAATATGAGGATTTTCATTAAGAGTTCATTCCTTAAGTTACATCAAAAAGTTAATATTGGAAAAAAAAAGTTAATTTTAGGAAGAAACCCTCTGGGTTTAGTGAGTGAGGAGATATTGAAAAAACCAGCTGTTGAAGAGTCAGTTTTTTAAGTGATTTGTCTATAAAAATAACAGGCAGAAAATGTATAATTTATTTTCCTGTCCAGAAGTTAAGATAAATATTAGTGAAAGATCAAAATAAAAGCATCCATTTATATATTCAACTTTATCATGGAAAGTGCCTCACATATGAAAAGTTGAAAGAAAGAACACCCATATACCCCTACGTAGATTCAAAGTTGTTAACAATTTGACATTTATTTTTCTGTATATTTTATGTTGTACCATTGAGAATATGTTTTTGACCTCATGATACTTTCCCCTTTATTATTTCAGTATGTCTCCCAGACATAAAGACAATCTCATATAGAGCCGTAGTAGCCATAATTACCCTTAAGGAAATTCTCCATAATTCCACAGTATCTATCTTACCAGTTTCTTCACTGGCCTCTAAGATGCCACAGGGTTTCATCTAAGTAGAATGCATTCTAGATTCTGTACTGTACTTTGTTAGCACTCTTCATTTTTCGGTCTACAACAGTGACTCAAAATTTCTTGGGTATCAGAATCACTTGTGGATCTTAGTAAAAATACAAAGGTCCAGGCCCACTGAACCTCTGTGTGTTTTCTAGCTGTCTAGGGGACTTTGGTATGCAAAATAGTATCTCTATAGTGAGCCACAGTTCTAGAACGTTTCCCCTTTTGCAAATATTCTTAAATAATGGTGACTTTTTGAGAAGTTCAGGAAAATTGTCTGCCATGTGTTTAGAATTTTTGTTTCTGTGTAGTGTCATTTAGCCCCCTTCTATTGTTTGTGTTTTCTGTACAAAGTAGATGAGGGTGGGGAGCTTCAGGCACATTCCACAAGTTCAGTCATGTTTGCATTTTAATGGAATTAATTCCTGAATAGTCTATTTCATTTTTTAATTTTCTATTTGATTCAGAATTTAAATACATATGATTATAAATTTCCAAAGAGGTGACAGTCTCTCCACAGATCTTTACAATGGAGGTCTGGTGTCATCTGACCCAAATGATCAAACTTAGTTTTACTAACAAAGCAATGACCTGTCCTTACATGCTTTCTAACCTGTTGCAATATGACATATAAACATAACCTACAGGGACGCCTGGGTGGCTCAGTTGCTTAAGCGGCTGCCTTCTGTTCAGGTCATGATCCCAGCGTCCTGGGATCGAGCTCCTCATCGGGCTCCTTGCTCAGCAGGGAGCAGCTTCTCCCTCTGCCTCTGCCTTCCACTCTGCCTGTGCTCACTCTCTCTGACAAATAAATAAATAAAATCTTAAAAAAAAAAAAACCTACAAAGTATTCTCCCCTTAAAACATGTAATCTGAACCCAATGGAAACTCTAGGCCTAATTTCCTTTGTTTTGTGCATTTTTTAAAAAGTTTTATTTATTTATTTGATAGACAGAGATCACACAAGTAGGCAGAGAGGCAGGCAGAGAGGGGAGGGGAGAAGCAGGCTCCCTGCTGAGCAGAGAGCCCGATTCGGGATTTGATCCCAGGACGCCGGGATCATGACCCGAGCCGAAGGCAGCAGCTTAACCCACTCAGCCACCCAGGCATCCCATGTTTTGTGCATTTTTTAAAAGATTTTATTTATTTGACAGACAGAGATCACAAGTAGGCAGAGAGGCAGGCAGAGAGAGGAGGAAGCAGACTCCCCACTGAGCAGAGAGCCCGATGTGGGGCTTGATCCCAGAACCCTAGGATCATGACCTGAACTGAAGGCAGAGGCCTCAACCTACTGAGCCACCCAGGCGCCCCCATTTTCTTTTTTTTTTTTTTTAAAGATTTTATTTATTTGACACAGAGAACACAAGCAGGGGGAGCAGCAGGGAGAGGGAGAAGCAGGCTCCCCACTGAGCAGGGAGCCCGATGCACGGCCCAGTCCCAGGACTCTGGAATCATGACCTAAGCCAAAGGTAGATGCTTATCCAGCTGAACCACCAAGGCACCCCTGAGTTTGATAACTTCTTTATAGATTTTAGATACTAGCCCTTCAACTGATTTTATCTATTTTTTTATGGCTGAATAATATTCTATATAATATGTAATACTCCAATACACACCACATTTTCCTTATCCCTTCATCTGTTGATGGATGCTTAGATTATTTTCATTTCTTGGCTACTGTAAATAATGTTGCAATGCACATGAGGGTACTGATAGCTCTTGAAGATAGTGATTCATTTTCTATTTTTTGGATGTATCCAGAAGTTGGGTTGCTGGATTTTATAGTAGTGCTTTTTAATTATTTGAAGAACCTCCATACTGTTTTTCCATAGTGGCTGCACCAATATACATTCCCTCCCTGCTTGTTTTCCCTCTCAGGGGAAATAAATGGGTGTTGAGTGCCTGAGGCACTTACTCAATCCCATAGTACTTGTAGAAAGCCCTTAACAGACATTTCCCCCACTGAGACCAAAGTTGTGGCTGGACCAGCCCCTGTGGTTCTGTTTTTGTTTTTGTTTTAGGATTTTATTTATTTATTTGACACACAGAGATCACAAGTAGGCAGAGAGGCAGACACAGAGAGAGGGGGAAGCAGGCTCCCCACCAAGCAGAGAGCCTGATTTGGGGCTGGATCCCAGGACCCTGAGATCATGAGCTGAAGGCAGAGGCTTAACCCACTGAGCCACCCAGGCGTCCCAGCCCCTGTGGTTCATATGATTTCAAGATAGACCTCAGCAATGACCATCAGAGAACTTCAAAGAACAAGCATTATTACAGATCCCAGAAGGCACACCCAAGGGTAACACAGTGCGGTTGCAGGTATAGGGAGAGAGAGTTCAGACCTGGGGCTCTGCTTTTATTAGGAACTGAGCGTGGGGTGTCTAGGGTTTCACTTTTTCCTTATTGGCCAATTTTAAGCCTGAGCAAGAATTAAGTTACTGGAAGGGAGAAGCAAGGTTAATCATGTGGTCAATTATCTAGGTTACCCAGGGCTTTCTGAAACAAGGAGCTTCATGAGTGAAGGTGGCCTAATTTTTCTCTGGTTGTTTTGCTAGTAGTTGTGTCAAACAGCTGGTGAAATGTCTATACAAGATGGCTGTCTTTTGAAATGGGTGCCTCAGTGATGAAGATTAATGTCAGGTATTTACACTATCTAAAAAAAAAAACTTAATGTCAGCACTTACTACCCTGCTAGATTTTATATGAATTGTTTTTTCTTTAAATTCACTAAGATTTTTAAAAATATATTTTATTTATTCATTTGACAGACAGGGATCACAAGTAAGCATAGAGGCAGGCAGAGAGAGAGGAGGAAGCAGCCTCCCTGCTGAGCAGAGAGCCCCTGGGATCATAACCCAAGCCAAAGGCAGAGGCTTTAACCCACTGAGCCACCCAGGTGCCCCAAAATTCATTAAGCTTTTAAATCACACAAAAAGAAAAAAAATAACAACTACAAAACATTGCTTACTAGTTTGTCTAATCGCTCATGTATTTACCTTTATTGAGATCTTTATTTCTCTATATGGCTTGTGTTACTGGCTAGTGTCTTCATTTGACCTTGCAGGGCTCCCTTAAACATTTCTTGCAGGGTAGGTCTAGTGAGCACTAGCTCCCAGCAATGTCTTCATTTCTCTGTCAATTTTGAAGGGCAGTTTTTCTAGATATAGGATTCTTGCTTTAAAGGTTTTTTTCCTTTGGCATTCTGCATATATTGACCCACTGTCTTCTGCCCGCCAAGATTTCTACTGAGAAATCTGATAATTTCATTAATCTCATTAATTAATTAATTATAATTGTATAATTATTTATAACTATAATTATAATTAATTATAATTAATCATTAATTTCACAGATCTCTTTTTATCAATTATTTTTTAATTGAAATATAGTTGATATAGGCATGGATCTCTTTGACTTCATTTTATTTTATTTTTTTAAAAGATTTTATTTATTTATTTGACAGAGAGCGATCACAAGTAAGCAGAGAGGCAGAGAGAGAGAGAGAGAATGGAGGAAGCAAGCTCTCCGATGAGCAGAGAGCCTCATGTAGGACTCGATCCCAGGACCCTGAGATCATGACCTGAGCCGAAGGCAGAGGCTTAACCCACTGAGCCACCCAGGCGCCCTGACTTCATTTTATATAGAGGTTGGTGTGCTTCTTGGATGTGTACGTTTATGCCTTTAATCAAATTTGGGACATTTTCAGCATTATTTCTTCCAATAATTTCTTCAGATTTTTTCTGCCTTCCCCCATGCCTTTTCTCCTTCTTGGACCCCCATGATGCATATATTGGCTCCCTTGATGATATCCCAGAAGTCCTTTAGGCTGTTTGCTTTTCCCTATTATTTTTTCTTTCTGTTCCTCATACTCACTAATTTTCATTGTTCTATATTCAAGTTCTCTGAGGCTTTCTTCTATTGCCTTTGGATCCCTCTAGTGAATCTTTCATTTCTGCTTTTCAGCTCCAGAATTTCTTTTCTTTTTTAGATTTCCATTCTTTATTGATATGTCCATTTTGTTTGCACGTTATTTTCCTGACTTTCTCCATATTTTCCTTTAGTCTTCGAGCATCTTTAAGGCAGTTGTTTTAAAGTCTTTGTCTAATAAATGTGGTAACTCTGGAAATCAGATTCTCTCCCCTCTCCAGGGTTTGCTATTTTGTTTTGTTTTGGAGGTTATTTGTTTATTTTGGTTTTTGGTTTTGGTATTGGTTTTTGATTGTTGTATGTCATCTCTGTGCCAAGGAGAAGTCTGAAGTTTATAGGTCATAGATATTTTCTGATCTAAGACCTTAAGCTCCACTTCCAGATCATAGAGTAAAAAGATATCTCTGCAGACCCATTCCCAAGTAAAAGAAGTAAAGCTGGAAGATGACATTTGAAATCCCACAACAACTAAACATTTATAGTCTGAAACATATCCTAAGGGCATATAGCAAGTGAAATAAGTGAAATATTTTTCCCCCCCAAATTTACTGGAACTTGGCAAGAACATCAGGAGTCTGGCATTTAAAAAATGACCTGTTCCCTCCTCCGCTCTGGAGCTCCCCTTGATAGAAGCTTCACTGTGGGTAGGTGTGACCAAGAAGATGGGGCTCCCTCTCCCTCCAGGTCTTGATCAAGGGTTGCCGTATCTCAGAGAGAGGGGGAAATGCAAGTGTTTCTCACCTTACCAACTTAGTTGAAGAGGCTAAATGCCTGATGAGTATAGTTGAGTAGTTAGGGACTTCTGCCACCAGCCTCTACCCTACATAGAGATACCCTACCCAAGCACAGTAGGCCCACAATACTGGGTCCTTGACTGTCCTCATTTCAGGTCACATTTTGGACAGATTCTACACTAAGAGGAGCAGGATGAGAAGCACAATGCCCAGAATAGTTGTTCAGAGATTTTGCCCAGAGGGAATAGCAGTTTGTAAGCAAAGAGCTCTGAAGCTTTCTCCAAAGGAACTGATTTTATTTGAAACAGTGTGGGAAAATTCAAGGCTGAGGGCAATGTTAAAACTAATAGTTCCTCTCAATTAAAAATAATAACCAAAACCATAGGATAGCTATTTCATCATACACAACTGGGGCATGAGCTAGTAATTACTATATATTTTAAGGCCAATGGTACAATTATATAAATATTTTTTCCATACAACTTTTTAAATCTCCTAGGAAGAAATATGAAGCTGTACTTATTATATACTGTACTTTTTATACTGCACTTTTATACTGTACTGTTACTACTTTTCATTTTATTTGGTTTTAAATTTCTGTCCAGAATTACTTCATTTCAACATGAAGAACATTCTTCAGTATTTCTTTTTAAGGTAAGCCAGGTAGGAATGAACTCTCAATTTCTATTTCCTGGGAATGTCTATTTAACCATCTTTTCGGGAGGGGCTAGGGGAGGAACAGAGGAAGAGAGAAAGAGAGAGAGAGAGAGAATCTTAAGCAGACTTCACACCCAGCATGGAGCCTAACATGGGACTTGATCTCACAACCCCAAGATCATGACCTGAGCCAAAATTAAGAGTTGGACACTTAACTGACGCTTAACTGACTGAGCCACCCAGGCACCCCTACCATCATTTTTGAAAGATAATTTTGCTGGTCATAAGATTGGTTGGTAGAGTTTTTCCTCTTGAACAATTTGAATATGGTATCCCACTGCTGGTCATAAGATTGGTTGGTAGAGTTTTTCCTCTTGAACAATTTGAATATGTTATCCCACTGCCTTATGTCCTCCATTGTTTCTAATGAGAAGCAAGCTGCTAATCTTATTGGGGTACCTTTGTGTGGTACATTGATTTCCTCTTGCTGCTCTCAAGATATTCTTCTTGTCTTTGACTTTCAGCATTTTTATCTTTATGTATCTCTTTGTGGATGTCTGCACGGATCCTGCTCGAAGTTTGTTGAGCTTCTGAGTTGTATAGATTAATGCTTGTCAAAAAATTGGGGATCGTTTGGGGTGCCTGGGTGGCTCCGTTGGCTACGTGTCCAAGACTCTTGATTTTGGCTCAGGTCATGGTCTCGGGATCCTGAGATCAAGCCCCTGTGTTGGGCTTCATGCTCAGAGCAGAGTCTGCCTATCCCTCCTCTCTTTCCCTCTCTCTCATAAATAAAATTCTTTTAAAAACTGGGGATGCTTTTAGCCATTGTTTCTTTAAATATTTTTCCTTTTCATTTTTTTCTCTTCTCCTCATTTTCTCATTAAATGTACGTTGATGCACCTAAAGATGTTCCAGATTTATCTGAGTCTCTGTCCATTTTCCTTCATTCTATTTTCTCTGTTCTTCAGATTGTATAATATCTGTTTACCTATCTTCAAGTTTCCTGATTCTTTTGCCAATTCAAATCTACTGGTTACCTCTGGTGATTTTTTTTAACGTTAGTTATGGCATTCTTCAACGCCATAATTGCCATTTGGTTATTTTTATTATTTCTATCTCTTTACTGATATTCTCTACTTGATGAAATATTATCTTCATATATTCCTTTGTTATTGTTCCTTTTTCTTGCTAAAAACTGGATATATTAGGTAACATATTGTAGCAACTCTGAATACCAGTCCCTCCTCACACCCCCAGACTTGCTTTTGTTGTTTTCTGTTTTAATTTGCTTTTTTAGGCGATTTTAGTGAAATCCATTTCCCTTTGCAGTGTGAAGCATTTAGTGTTGTGGTTGGGTGTAGTCTCAGTCACCTGGGATGAGAGGAGTCTCCAGCTATCTTTTCCCCTGATCTCTCTGTGAAGCAATCTGCCTCATTTGTATTATTTCCAGCCCATTAGGCTCCACTGATTTCCTGCTGATTGCTCTGCTGTTTTCAACAATTTCTTGGAGACGTAAATTGTTCAGTAGCCTGATCCAATTTAATTCTGGAAGGGCTAGTTTTTACGATCAATCTTTGAGGTGTGTTTTGATCTTGGGATTTATAGCATACATAGGTATGTATAACAATAAGAGCACAGAAAGTAGGAGGATGGAATGAAACTACATAGGAGTAACATATACATCAGTGGAATTAAGTTGCTATAACTCTGAAGTCAATTCTAAATTAAGATGTATATGGTATGTGGGGCACCTGGTGGTTCAGTCAGGTGTCTGCCTTCAATTCAGGTCATGATCCCAGGGTCCTGGGATCAAGCCCCATGTCGAGCTTCCTGCTCAGCAGGGAATCTGCTTCTCCCTTTCCCCATTCCTCCAACCTTACTCGTGCTTGCTCTCTTGTTCTCTCTCAAATAAATAAAAATGTAAAAATATTTGGAAAGATGTATATGCTATGCCTCAGAGAATCTATTAAGAAAATAACTTGAAAAATATAGTGAATGAGTGCTCGCTTCAGCAGCACACATTTTAAAATTGGAACAATACAAAGAAGACCAGCATGGCCCCTGTGCAAATAGGTGATGGGTTAATAGGAGGGCACTTGTGATGAGCACCAGGTGTTGTATGTAAGTGATGAATCACTAAATTCTACACCTGAAACTAATATTATACTGTATGTTAACTGAAATTTATTTTCTTAAATATTTTTATTTATTTATTTATTTGACAGAGAGAGAGAGAGAGAGAGAGAGATCACAAGTAGGCAGAGAGGCAGGCAGAGAGAGAGGGGGAAGCAGGCGTCCTGCTGAGCAGAGAGCCCGATGTGGGGCTCAATCCCAGGACTCTGAGATCGGGACTTGAGCTGAAGGCAGAGGCTTAACCCACTGAGCCACCCAAGCGCCCCTGGAATTTAGATAAAAACTTGAAAAACATATATAGTGAATGAGAAGAGAATCAAAATTTGTCACTAAATAAAACCAACTAACACCAAGGAAGGCAATAGTGGAGAAAATGAGAGACAATAAAACTATAATATATAGGAAACAACAAAATAGCAAAAATAAGTCATTATCAGTAATTGCTTTAAATGTAAAGGGATTAAACTCCCGAACCAAAAGATGTAGATTGGCAGAATGGATATAAAACAAAACAGAATCCAACTATGTGCTGTCTACAAGAGACTCACTTTAGATCCAAGACACATAGTTTAAAAATGAAATGTTTGGGAAAGATATTATAAATAATTACCAAGATAGAACAGGAATGGCTACACTAATACAGAAAACTGACTAAATTTAAAACTGTTACAAGAAACAAAGAAGGACATTATATAATATAATGATAATGAGGTCAGTATACCAAGAAGGTATATCAATTACAAACATAAATGTGGCAAACATCAGAGCTCTGAAATAGATGGAGCAAATGTTGACAGAATTGAAGGGAGAGACTTCAGTACCCTACTTTCAATAATATATAGGACAACCAGACTGACAATCAATAAGAAAATAGAGGACTTGAGCAATACTATAGAACAGTTGGACCTGACATATATACAGAACACTCCACCCAACAATAGAATACATTTTTCTCAAGTGTACATGGAATATTCTTCAGGATAGACCATATGTTAAGCCACAGAACAAGTATTAATAAATTTTAAAAGATTGAAACTAGAATTCAATGGCATAAGGAAAACTGGAAAATCAACAAATATGTGGAAATTAATACACTCAACTAATGAGTTGAAGAAATCACGAGGGAAATTAGAAAATATCTTTTAAAAATATTTATTTATTATTTATTAGAGAGAGAGAGCATGAGAGGGGGGAGGATCAGAAGGAAAAGAAGACTCCCAGGTGAGCAGGGAGCCCAAGTGGGACTTGATCCTGAGACTCCAGGATCATGACCTGAGCCAAAGGCAGTCACTCAACTGAGCCATCCAGGCACCTGAAATTAAAAAATATCTTGAGACAAATGAAAACAAAAGCACTAACTACCAAAACTTGTGAGATGCAGCCGAAGCAATAATAAGAGTAGATAGTAAATGTCTATATTAAAAAGATTTCAAATCAACAACTGAACCTCACACCTGAAAGAACTAGAAGAGAATAACTAAACCCATAGGTACTAGAAGGAAAGAAACAATAAAGATCAGCGTAGAGAAATAAAATAGAGGATAGAAAAACAGTAGGGACAATTAAGGAAACAGTAGAGGAAATTAATGAAACCAAGAGTTGTTTCTCCAAAAAGATCAACATGTTGACAAATCATTAGCTAGGCTGACTGAAAGGAGAGAAGAATCAAATAACTACATTAGAAATGAAAGAGATGGAGGTTCCTCAGAATGTTAAAAATAGAACTCTGGAAAACAGTATGGAGTTTCCTCAAGATGTTAAAAATAGAGCTACCCTATGTCCCAGTAATTGCACTACTGGGTATTTACCTCAAAGATACAGATGTAGTGAAAAGAAGGAGCACATGAACACCAATGTTCATAGCAGCAAAGTCCACAATAGCCAAACTGTGGAAGGAGCTGAGATGTCCTTCAAAGGATGATTGGATAAAGATGTGGTTCATATATACAATGGACTATTACTTAGCATCAAAGGATGGGTACCTACCATTTGTATTGACATGGATGGAACTGGAGGGGATTATGCTAAGTGAAATAAACAGAGGAAGACAATTATCATATGGCTTTACTCATATGTTGAATATAAGAAATAGCGCAGAGGACCACAGGGGAAGGGAGGGAACACTGAGTGGGAAGAAATAAGAAAGGGAGACAAACCATGAGAGACTCTCGACTCTGGGAAACACACTGAGGGTTACAGAGGAGAGGGGCATAGAGGGATGAGGTAAGTGGTGATGAGTATTGAGGAGGGCACGTCATGTGATGAACATTGGGTGTTATGCGCAACTAATGAATCATTGAACACTGCATCAAAAACAAATGGCTAATGAACATAATTAAAATAATTTTCTAGTATATGATAAAAATTTTCAACATTTACTGTACATTTTTACAAGTACTTATAAGAATAGGGACATTTTGGGGGCGCCTGGGTGGCTCAGTGGGTTAAAGCCTCTGCTTTCGGCTCAGGTCATGATCCCAGGGTCTTGGGATCGAGCCCCGCATCGGGCTCTCTGCTTGGCGGGGAGCCTGCTTTCTCCTCTCTCTCTGCCTGCTTCTCTGCCTACTTGTGATCTCTGTCAAATAAATAAATAAAATCTTAAAAAAAAAGAATAGGGACATTTTTATAGTAAAACTTACTCATTGTTCATCCAAAATCCAAAAAAATAAAATATAGATTCGAAAGGATACATGCACCCTGATTTTATAGCAGCATTATCAACAATAGCCGAACTATGGAGAGAACATAAGGGTGCATTGACTGATGAACAGATAAAGAAGATATGGTGTGTATGTATTTATTATGTATACATATATGTATATATGATGAGCACTGAGTGTCGTATGTAAGTAATGAACCACCGAATTCTACTCCAAAAGCCAATATTGCACTGTATATTAACTACCTACAATTTAAATTAAATAATTTAAAGAAGAAATGAAATTTTTTACAAAGAAATGAAAGAAGTGATATTACCAAGTTTACAGGAGAGTACTATGAACAATTTTGTGCCAGCAACCTGGACAGCCTAGATGAAATGGACAAATCGCTAGAAACACAACCTAATAAGATTGAATCATGAAGAAATAGAAAATTTAAATATACTTAGAACTAGAAAGGAGATTGAATCAGCATTCCAATACCTTTCAACAAAGAAAAGCTTGGGACCAAACAGCCTCACTGGTGAATTCTTCCAAATGATTTTAGATCTTAATTCTTTTTATTTTATTTTATTTTTTAAATATTTTATTTATTAATTTGACAGAGAGAGAGAGATCACAAGCAGGCAGAGCAGCAGGTAGAGAGAGGGGGAAGCAGGCTCCCCACTGAGCAGAGAGCCCGATGTGGGGCTTGATCCCAGGACCCTGAGATCATGACCCGAGCTGAAGGCAGAGGCTTAAACCACTGAGCCACCCAGGCGCCCCAGATCTTAATTCTTTTATGGTACCATAGGCATGTAGGCAAGATACAAATTTCCCACTAAAAAATCCTTAACTGCATCCCATACATTTTGATAGGCTTTGTTTTTATTCTCCTTCAGTTCAAAATACTTTCTAATTTCTCATAATTTTTTTGATTCTTAGAATATTTAGAAATGTGTTGATTAAAATATTTTTGGATCCCAAATTTCCTTAGTTGTTGATTTCTGATTTATTTCCATTGTAGTCAGAGAACATACTTAGTATGATTTTGTTTTTTTAAATTTATTAAGATGCTTTATGGTCTAGCATATTACTTAGCCTGGAGAGAATAAGAGGCCATGCTACCTTGAAAAGAGTGTGTATTCTTCTCTTGTTAGAGTGTTCATTAATATCAGCTCAGTCAAATTTTTTGCTAGTATTATTTAAGTTTTCTGTATTCCTGCTAATTTTCTGCCTGATTGTTATATCAATTATTGAGAGTAGATTGTTTAACTTTCCAACTTCTATGAATGAATTGTCTATGTCTCTGTTCAGTTTTCTCAGTTTTTATTTCATATAACTGTGGGTTCTGTTGTTAGGGGCATACATATTCATAATTGTTATATTTTCTTGAGGAAGTTACCCTTTTGTTATTAAATAATGTCCTTTTTCTCTAATAACTTTTTTTTTTAATTTGTCAGAGAGAGAGAGCGGGCACAGGCAGACAGAGTGGCAGGCAGAGGCAGAGGGAGAAGCAGGCTCCCCGCCGAGCAAGGAGCCCGATGTGGGACTCGATCCCAGGACGCTGGGATCATGACCTGAGCTGAAGGCAGCCGGTTAACCAACTGAGCCACCCAGGCGTCCCTCTCTAATAACTTTTTAAAAGCATATTTTATCTGATATTAATGTGACCCCCCCTTCTCTCTTCTGGCCAGTCTTCATATGATGTATCTTTTTCCATTTTTTCACCCTATTTCTGTCTACTGATATCGTTCAATTTATGTCTGCTATTTTTCTATTTTTCTATATGCCTCGTGTTTTTTTTTAAATATCTAACTTGTATTTGTTAAGCAACAATGTATTCAGCATCTCCAAGGAAGATTTGGGGTTTATCTTCTTGTTTATGAGTTTGGTATACTGATTAAAATCATTAGATGCTTTTTTTTTTAAGATTTTATTTATTTATTTATTCATTTATTTATTTATTTGGCAGAGAGAGATCACAAGTAGGCAGAGAGGCAGGCAGAGAGAGAGAGAGAGGGGAGGAAGCAGGCTCCCTGCTGAGCAGAGAGCCCGATGTGGGGCTCGATCCCAGGACCCTGGGATCATGACCCGAGCTGAAGGCAGAGGCTTTAACCCACTGAGCAACCCAGGTGCTCCTAAAATCATTAGATGCTTTAAAAAAAAATTTTTTAAGTTCCAGTCTATATACTAGACAAGGAGGGGAAGAGAGAAAGAATCTTAAGCAGGGTCCACTCCCAGGATGGAGCATCACATCAGTGCTTGATCTCACAGCCCTGGGATCATGACCTGAAATGAAACCAAGAGTCAGCAGCCCAACCCCCTATTGCACCATCCAGGCATCCTTGTCAGAACTTTTCAAAAGTCCCCTGTCTCTGTCTTATTGTCCAGTTCTCCCAGCCACTTTCATAGCCCTAGGTGGATGTGATGCTGACCTTCAAAGAGTGACACCTCTTGCTATTATTTTCAATAATGCCCTGAGGACAGACCTTTTCCAGAGTTTCAGATCAGGTGAGTCCCCTCTGGTGACTGCCAGACCTCACAGTTTCTGTAGTGTCTAGTGTTGGTTGAGAACGAATGAGAGTGACCCAAGGTAGAATGTCACAAATCCCACCACTCTTATTGAAGTTCAGTAGTGTTTCTTCAATAAATGCTTTTTAGTTTGTCATGTAAGTTCAGTTAATTTATAGTGTTCTAAAATGGTAATTTTTTTGCTTTTTTATTTTATGTATGTATGTATGTATTTATTGTTTATTTATTTATTTGACAGAGAGAGATCACAAGAAGGCAGAGAGGCAGGCAGAGAGAGAGAGAGAGAGAGGAGGAAGCAGGCTCCCTGCTGAGCAGAGAGCCCGATGTGGGGCTCGATCCCAGGACCCTGGGATCATGACCCGAGCTGAAGGCAGAGGCTTTAACCCACTGAGCCACACAGGTGCCCCGCTTTTTTAATCTGAAGGGAGATTTACTGAGATCCTTACTGCATCATTTCAAAAGTCCCTTCTCGTAGGGTTAAATGCATACCGTATGACTTAGAAATTCCACTCCGAGGTATTTACCCTAAAGAAATGAAAACTTATGTTAACACCAAAACCTGTACAGTAATGTTCATAGAAGCTCTATTCATAATCCTCAAAACTTGGAAACAAGGGAAGGATGACTCACAGAATGGGAGAAAATATTTGCAAATCATATATCTGATAAAGAATTTTTATCTAGGATACAGAAAAAATGCTTATAATTCAAAAATCAAAATATAAATAACCCAATTTAAAAATTGGCAAAGATTCTGAATGAATATTCCGCCAAGGACAATATACAGCAAGCACATGAAAAGATGGTCAACATCATTCACCAGCAGGGAAATGCAAATCAAAATCACAGAGTTACAATTTCATACCCATTAAGGTGACTAGAATTTTAAAAAAAGAGATAATAGGGGTGCCTGAGTGGCTCAGTGGGCTAAGCCTCTGCCTTCGGCTTAGGTCATGATCCCAGGATGGAGCCCCACATCGGGCTCTCTGCTCAGCGGGGAGCCTGCTTCCCCCTCTCTCTCTGCCTGCCTCTCTGCCTACTTATGATCTTTCTCTCTCTCTCTCTGGCAAATAAATAAATAAAATCTTTTTAAAAAGAGAGATAATAGATGTTGGTGAAGATAGAAAGTGGAATTCTCAGACACTGCTGGTAGGAGTGTAAAATGGTGCAGTTACATGGGTTAACAGGCTAATGGTTCTTTAAATGATTAAACATAGTGTTCCCATATCACCCAGAAATTCCACTTCTGGGTATGTACCCAATAGAAATAAAAAACATGTTCACACAAAAACTTGTAAATGGAGGAGTACCTTGATGGGTGGGGAGGGCCAATCTGTGCAGCTCTCCACTCACACTGTAGGAAGATGGCTCAAAGACTTCTCCTGATGAGGTGGGCACCCCTTACCTCCGGGCTCTGCAGACCCCACAGTACAGTCCTGGAGGCCTGACATGAACAATATACACTCACCAGTGTCTCTTCAGTGACCTTTAACATCCAGCGTGAACCCAACTTTCAAGACTGAGTTGTCAACAGTGAGACACCAGTGCTTGTGGGTTTCCATGCACAGTGGTTTGGCCCCTGCAGTTTTTTCTCTGGGCCCAAGGCTGGAGAAGATGGTGGCCGAACAACATAGAAAGGTGGTAATGGCCAAGGTGGACATTAATGACCACACATTATGAGTATGAGATGTCAGCTGTTCCCCAATGTGCTGGCCATCAAGAAAGGGACATGGGGCACAAGTTTGTAGGTATCAGGGACCAGTTGGAAAGCCTCCTAAAGAAGCTAATCGACTGACAAACAGGGAAGTCCTGTTTCCCCTTATTCCCTGGATCCCCATGGTCCCAGGGAAGGATTCTGGTGGAACTCACAGCCCTTCTGTGCCGTCCCTTCCCACTTCCTCCCTTTGTCTGACCCCCATGGGCCCATGCTTTGGAGACCAGGCCTCCAGACATAGGGGCCTCTAATATTTTCAACCCAGTTGACTGTTCATGGTGGCCACCAGAGGAATGGTACTGCTACTAGTCTGGAGACAGCCATCTTCCCAGCTTTGTCTTTCCTTCTAGGGCTTGTTGCAATTCTCCCAAGATCCCTGGAGAGAGCCCTGGGGCCAGCCACAGTGTTACTGTTCCAGCAGTAACAGCCTGGTTCTCATCTCCCTGGTCCCTTCTGATCTGAACCCAGGTTTCTGGCTCATTTGCTTCTTATATTTTTCTTTCCTGTTTTTTTTTTGTTTTGTTTTGTTGGTTTTTGTTGTTGTTGTTGTTTTGGTTAAAAAATTTTAAGAAAAAAAAAAAAACCCAAACGACGCCTGGCTGGCTCAGAGGGTTAAGCCTCTGCCTTCGGCTCAGGTCATGATCTCAGGGTCCTGGGATCGAGTCCCACATTGGGTTCTCTGCTCAGCGGGGAGCCTGCTTCCCCACCCCCTCTCTCTGCCTGCCTCTCTGCCTACTTGTGATCTCTCTCTGTGTCAAATAAATAAATAAAATCTTTTTAAAAAAACCCCAAAAGTAAGAATAATATATAATTCTCTCATTTTTTATAAGTTTATAATAAAACTTTATGTGATTACTACCTCCTGCTGTGAAGAACAGACCATGGCCTTTGCAATAAAATTATCCCATAGCCGCCTCTCACTCCCCCACCCAAAGAACCTCCTTGCTTCTTTCCTCCTAGGCACAAGGGCAGAGAATAGCTTTGGGCTGGGGGAGCCCTGCAAACCCATGACTCTGGAAGGCTGGGGACACTGTCTTCCCTCACCATCAGCTGGCCCTTTGTTTCTCTGAGCAGGAGGCTTAACTGTGAACAAACCAGACCAATCAAACTAGAGTTTTTATTATCCACCCCCCCCCCAAAGATAGTTAAACTTGTAAATGGATTTTTACAACAGCATTATCCACAATAGCTAAAATGTGGAAGTAAGTGTATGTCCATCAACAGGTGGAGAAGCAAAATGTGGCTGTTGTGGGATGAATTTGTCTCCCCGAAATTCATATATTGAAGTCCTAGCACCGAGTACCTCAGAAGGTGATGGTATTTGGAGATTGGGTCTTGAAAGAAGTAATTAAGGTTTAGTGAAGTCATGAAGGTGGGCCCTAGTGCAATGATTAGTGTCTTTATAAAAAGAGATTAGGGGGTACCTGGGTGGCTCAGTGGGTTAAGCCTCTGCCTTTGGCTTGGGTCATGATCACAGGTCCTGGGATCGAGCCCCACATCAGGCTCTCTGCTCGGCGGGGAGCCTGCTTTCTCCTCTCTCTCCGCCTGCCTCTCTGCCTACGTGTGATCTCTGTCTGTCAAATAAATAAATAAAATCTTAAAAAAAATTAAAAGAGATTAGGACACAGGCTTGCCCATACAGAAGGAAGACCATGTGAAGACACAGGGAGAAAAAACAATCCTGCTGACACATTCATGTTGGACATTGAGCCTGTACAAATACGAGGAAATACCTTTCTGTTGTTGAAGCCACCACTCTGTAGTACTTTGTCACGGCATCCCTTGCAATCAGATCCAGTGGATCAAACAAAAGGAATGAGGTAGTGATCTACACTATAACTGGGATGAACCTTGAAAAACATTCTGCTAAGTGAAAACAAACAAACAAACATAACCCAGTCACAAAAGACCACACACATTCTATGATCGCATTCAGATGAAATTCCAGAATAGGGAAATTCAGAAATGAAAGTAGATCAGTGGTTGCTTATGGCTTCAAGGACTTAGGGAGGCAGGGAGTGGTTGTTGTTTTTTTTTAATTGAGTTGTGCTTATGTGTAAAATTGCTGTTAACATTCCTGAACAAGTTTCCTATAGGTATATATTTCTAATTCTCTTGCACAGATGCCCAGGAGTGAAATTACTAGATCATAGTATAGATCTGTGTTTAATTTTACAAGAAATGCCAAATTGCCTTATGTAGTAGTTGTGCCAGCTTATACTCTCAGAAGCGATGGACAGTTCCAGTGTCTCCACAGCCTTGTTAATGTTCGACATCGTCTGTCTTTCATATTTTAATCATTCTGGTAGATACGTTGTACTTGCTGTTGTGATTGCTTTGTGTTTTTCTTGGTGACTTGAGGGCACATCATAATACCGTTTTTACAAATGGGTAATCCCCAAATGCTTTTAGACCCTGGCTAGAGGCCAGTCAGTTGCTCTTCTTGAGCTGCTGGTTAAACACACACCCTAACTACCTCTCTTGTTGGGCAGTCACACTCCAGGACACTGTACACACACCCTAACTGCCCCAGCACCAGGTACCAGACAACCAGGGACAGCCTCTCTTCCCCAGAGCCTACTGAGATTATTCAAAGTGGCAGTCCTAAGCCTGCTTACCTTGCCACTTCTTTCTTCCCACAGAAAAAAGCAACAAAAGTGCTTGCCCACCGTTCTCTTCTCTCCCGTGGCCTTGTGTGTGACACTGGCACTTCCCCAGAGTGACCCCACATGGCATGCTGTGTTCTCCCCTGGGAACTGTGAGTATCATAAATTGTAAAATTCTCCACTTTCTCTCTCTTGATCTGCATTGCCATACCTCACCCAAAGTAATACGGTTTAAACACTCATGTTGTGAGCTTTTTTCTTTTACTTTTGGTGTTTTTTGGCCATTTGTCTATCTTTCGTGAAGTGTCTGTTCATATCTTTTGCCCATTTTTTGGTTTTGATTTTCATCCTATTAAGTTGTTTGAGTTCTTTAGAAATGCTAGAGAGAAGCTCTTTTTGGATGTATGTATTATAAATATTTCATGTTAGCCCATAACTTCATTTTCTCTGTCCTAATGGTATCTTTTGATGCTAAATTTTTCATTTTTTGGAAGTTCAATTGATATATATATATATATAGTTAGGGCTTTTTGCTTGCTCCAAGGTCATAAGGATATTCTACCATATTAAATTCTAGAAACATCATAGTTCTTTATGTCTTTGATTCACCTCAATTTAATTTGGGGGGATGGTGTTAGATACAGGTTGAGGTTAATTTTCCCAAGTTTATCCCATTGTTTCAGCACCATTTTTTTAAAGAACTGTCCTTTCCTGCATTGCACTGCCTTGGAGTTTTTAAGGGCAATCAAATGACTGTATGAATATAGGTCTATTTCTCGATCCTCTATTTTGTTCCACTTATCAATTTATCATTATACCAACACCACATTGCCTTGATTTTAGCTTCAAAGTAAATTAGCTTGAGTTCCGGTAGTATAAATCCCCCAGCTTTGTTCTTCTTTTAAAATACCCTGAAGTATTCTAAGTCCTTTGCATGTCCACATGTTTACAATCAACTGAGCAATTTCTGAAGTGCCTGTTGGGATTTCAGTTCACTTCCATTAAATGTACAGTTCAATTTGAGGAAGATGGATTTCTAAACTCAGCCATGATTATAGCACATCTTTCCATTTAGTTAGGTATTCTCTAGCTTTTCAGAGCAAAATTGTGTAATTTTCAGGTGTGTGTTTGTTAAATTTATTCCTAAGTATTTTATGTTCTCTAAAAATGGAACTTTCTCTTTTAAATTTCATTTTCATTTCTCTGCTGTAATATAAAAATTCAAATTGGAGGCATGTATCATCCTTGAAACCATAAATCTTTCCCACAAAGAAAACTCCAGGTTCAGACGGCTTTAATGTTAACTGAACCCAAGATTTAAGAAAGAAATAATACGAAACCAATATCACTTTCAGAAAATAGAGAAAGAAGGAACATTTCCCATCTCAACTTAATACCAATACTAAAATCTGTGAAAGATATTATGAGGAAAAAAATCATAGACCAAAATCAGTAATAAGCATACCCACAGGGGCACCTGGGTGGCTCAGTGGGTTAAAGCCTCTGCCTTCGGCCCAGGTCATGATCCCAGGGTCCTGGGATTGAGCCCCGCATCAGGCTCCCTGCTTGGCGGGGAGCCTGCTTCCCCCCTTTCTCTGCCTGCCTCTGTCTACTTGTGATCTCTGTCAAATAAATAAAAATCTTTAAGCATACACACAAAAATCTCCAAGCCCTCCCCCACCACAAACCCACAATTAGCAAATGGAATTCAGCAGTATATATAAGGGATAATATATCATGACCGGTGGGGCCTAACCTAGGAATTCAAGGCTGGCATGACATTCTAAAATTAAAGTAATTCACCATCTTAAGAAGGAAAGAAACCAAAAGATCGGTCAGTAGTTGCTTTTTTTTTTTTTTTAAAGATTTTATTTATTTATTTCAGAGAGAGAAAGTGAGAGCATGAGAGGGGAGAAGGTCAGAGGGAGAAGCAGACTCCCCGTGGAGCTGGGAGCCCGATGCGGGACTCGATCCCGGGACTCTGGGATCATGACCTGAGCTGAAGGCAGTTGCTTAACCAACTGAGCCACCCAGGCGCCCCAGTAGTTGCTTTTTATGTATTTGACAAAACTCGATACGATTCATGACTCTCGATAAGCTATGAATGAAACAAAACTCTCCCAGTTTGATAAGGGATATGTATGAAAATGAACATCTAACAGACACTTGTGATAACATATTTGATGGTTTTTCCCTACAGTCAGAAACAAGGTGCTTCCATTCAACACTGTCCTGTTATATGTATATGTAGAGTGTATAGCAAAACAAAAGCATTCCCATCATACCCTCGCCCCGTATTTCCCAGTCTACCCCCAAGACTCAACTACTTCCCATCCTCTTGTTCGTTTTGAAATTCACTTCCATTTTCCAAAGTCTATGCTTTTGTTAATTCATCAGTTTTAGGTATTAGCAGCTACTGAGTGAGAAAGGTGAGGGCTGAAGGTGTCTGAACAACCCATTCTCTCTTCTTTCTCTCGGGCTGCTCAGTGTCCTCAGATAGAATCCTTCAGATAGAATGCCTCTCTGGGGCTCTCACTTAAGGTTGTCTTCGGCACACGCACCCTCTCTCATCCCCGCTTCAGGCCTGCCAGCCCAGAGACCCAGGGTCCAGCCTTTCCTGGGTGTAAACCTCCAGCCAGGCTGGAGAAGGGACTTGGGGCCTGGAAAAACAACAGTTCGTTCCTTCACTGCAGGCCAGGTGCAAGTCCCACTTAGCATGTGAATTCTGATTTTTGTGTAGCCGTTCTGGTAGTGCACGTTTCCGGCCCTCCCCTTCAGAACGGGGCACCTGTGACCTCTGACATGTGAGAATCTGTTTGGGCTCCCCTGGAGCTCTGGCCCAGTTGGGCTGATGAGCAGTTATCAGCCTCTCCCCAAAACTGTGTTGCTCCTGTGTCCTCTTTCCTCCTGTGTCCTCGTGGATGTCCATCTTGCTCTCTTCTCTCCTACTCTTATTATTTTAGTGAGTTCCAGGGGGGGAAGAAAGGGTAACGTCTCCACTCAACCTGTCATGCTCCTTTGCAGAAGAATCACCCCCATCTCCTCAAGGACCTGTGACTACTGTTTTTCCTTACACTTTCTTCTCACCTCCAATATATAGTGACATTCGTGTATTTATTCAAGAAATATTGAGCTAAAGTCCACCATGTGTAGGCACTGGGACTCGAATTATGATCAGGTCACAATCCCTTGCCTATAGGAGGTTCCAGTTCGGAGGGACAGGCAAGCACGTGAGAAAGTCTAAGGGGTGTACGTGCCAAGCAGAGCAGGTACATGGGGCCAGTGGAGCACAGAAGGGTTCCTTCCCAACTTGGGGCATTAGGGAAGGCTGCCCAGAGGGAGAGCCATCAAGAGAGAATGGAAATTGGCCCAACCAATCACATTCGTGCCCCAAAAAGACCATATGGAGGAGAGCCAGAGACAGACACAAAACCCAGCCATCCCAACTCCTCTCCACAATCCTCATCCCTACTCTTGGGAACTCTGTGGGGCCATCTCCTCATCCTTGATACAGCCTCTGAGTGTGAGGAAGGCAGGAATCCCCAAAGATGCAAATGGTCTTCTACCTACTCTAGGAAATGTGGGTGGCGAAACGTGCGGGGGCTTTATTTTGTGGTCAAGGGCCAGTCTGCGATTCAATTTCCGTTCTTTTCCCCAAATTTCTAAAGCTATCTGATTTGAATTCTTTGCTTCTCTCTCAAACTGTAAGCCGGGACTGTACCTCACCCATTCATCCGTCAGGAGAGCAGGAGGGGACAGAACATACTATTCATGGCCCAGTTTTCTCCAAAGGAGTGAAACTTTTAGGAAGAAATTGGACAGATTTAATCTTGTATATTTATTGAGTAAACCAATCCTGGGTAAAGAAAAAAGAACACTAGGTTTGGGGACAGAAGTTGGGAGGTGAGAGAAATCCCCTCCTCTCCTCCCCCCTTCCCCCACAGGGGCTGGGTCACTTATAAAACTCGTGCTCCTGCTCATCCTTCTTGATGACGGTCTTGTACGCTTTCTCGAAGTCCTTTGCCAGAACAATGTAGCGGTTCTCACGGACTGCCAACATTCCACTCTGTTGAGGGATGACAGTTAAAATCTATTCCCCAGCCCTAGTGATGGTGGGGGAAGAGACCGAGCCCTAAGCCCCAGGGAGACAATGTGGGACACGAGGATGGCGGCAGGGTGGTCTCAAAAAGGAAGGGTCTTCATACACCCCTGCCCGGATCCAAAGAGAAACCCTCACTCACCTCCTGACAGATGGAGTTGATATCAGCTCCTGAAATCTTATCTGGTCGGGCCACATCTGTGGCAGGTGAGTTAAGGAAACCATTCCCTGCACGAGGGGGTAAATGCCTGGAACCAGAAGTCATCCTTGAGCTGACTTGGTCACCACCCCCATCCTTGGACCCTGGTGTCCCAACCTGCACAAGGTGGGTCGCGGTGAAGGCAGAGGTGGTGATGAAGATCCAGTCCCCGCTCCCAATCGGGACCCTCCCCTCCCTTCTAGAGCAGGATACAATCTTCCAAGTCAACCTCCTCAGAGAGATTCATCTTGCTGGTGATAGTGGAGAAAATCAGTCTCTTCTGGCGGCGGTCAGGGAGTGGAAATTCGATTTTACGGTCAAGGCGTCCTGGCCGCAGCAGGGCAGGATCCAGAGTGTCTGCTCTGTTTGTGGCCATGATCACCTGGCATTGGGGACAGGCCAGCTCAGACCTCTGTGCCCCCCACACCCTCCTTCCTGTCATGATACCTGCCCCCGCACATGCCAGCCTCCACCCTTCCCTAATTCCCATACACCTCCCCCTGTCCAGCCTGAAGCCCGAACCTTGACGTTAACGTTCTGGTCAAATCCGTCCATTTGGTTCAGCAGCTCCAGCAGGATTCTCTGAACCTCCCTGTCAGCTGGAGAGCGCAACACAGTCAGTCCTAGGCATCCCGTACAAGCCTGCCCAAGACCTCAGGCCCGGCCGAGGCACCACTCACCCCCTGTCTGGGCATCAAATCTCTTGGTGGCAATGGCGTCAATCTCATCGATGAAGATGATGGCAGGTGCGTTCTCCTTGGCCAGGCGGAACACGTCCCGGACCATGCGGGGGCCCTCGCCCAGGTACTTCTGTACAAACTCTGAGCCCACGACCCGGATAAATGCAGCTGATGGCAAGATGACAAGGGTTAGATGAGGAAGGGCCTCCCACGGGGCCGTGCTGCTTTACTGAAACTGAGAATCTCCTGAAGACATCCCTTTCCTTGACATCCACTCCAAGTAACCCAGCCATTCTCTCATGCCCTGGGGCTGCGTCCCAGCTCCTGCTAGGAGGACCAGTCATCTGCTCACAACCCACAGCAACCCAGCAGCCCAAATCACGAATCCTACCACTAATGTGTCGTTTTTGGCTCAACATTTAAAAATCAGGACATCATTAAAAAAAAAAAAATGCATCTGTGCTTCAAAAGCCCATATAGAGGAAAACAGAGACATCTGTGGAATCCAAGACAGTAAAAACAAACTCCTGGATTCTCCAAATGTTGAAAAAATCAGTAAGAGAAAAAAAGAGATCTGTGGGGTGCCTGGGTGGCTCAGTTGTTAGGTGTCTGCCTTCGGCTCAGGTCCTAATCCCAGGCTCGTGGGATCGAGCCCCACATCAGGCTCCCTGCTCGGGGGAACCTGCTTCTCCCTCTCCTACTTCCCCTGCTTCTCCCTCTCCTACTTCCCCTGCTTGTGTTCCCTCTCTTGCTCTCTCTCTCGAATAAATAAATATTGCTTACTCACGACTCACTAAATAAAAGTTCTTCCCCACCCCAGGCCTTTGCACATACTACTCCGGGGTGCTCCCTCCCAGCCGTGTGCCCGACAAATCGCTCATGCCTCGCTTCCTCTGGGAAGCCCCACCTGAGAGGCACAGGCAGAATGGACCGACTCGCCCTCCTGTAAGAGCAATCCCACTTCTCTCCCTGCTTCTCCGGGGCATCTGCTGCTCAGCAGACTGCTCGCATTCAACCTCCCCTGTAACTGTGAGCCCCTCACTCACTCCTTTCGGCTATAGGGACTCCCTAGTATTCCTGGGACACTAAGCACGTTCCTGCCTCCCCCAGACATCCTCAGGACTCACTCCCGCACGTCTTTTAGGTCTTTATGTAAACGTCACCTCATAAAAGTCTTCCGTGACCACCCCCCGTTCTGCCACGTAAAGTGGCAGCCATACTACTCTCTATCCCCGGGTTCTGCTTCCTCTCGTCGTACGTTCAGCACCACGTGATGTATGATCTGTTCACCTGTTTATCTGTTTAAGTGCATCCCCAACTAAGACATCACCTCCACAAAGAAAGAAAACTGTGTTCTGTTCACTGCCACGTCTCTGGCACCTAGAACGCGGCTTGGCACACATTAGGTACTCAATAAAGAGTAAGTGAATGACTGAATTCTAAGTGTTTCTTTTTCTTTTTCCCCAGCCATACTGGGAGATTCTCCAAAACAGGGTACACATCTGAGCTCAGCTCAGGGCCTGGGAGAGCAGAAGTCCCAGGAACCTCTAAGCAAATGAACGTTTATGACAATGGCTGACGTTTCTTGTCAGCTCTCTACGTGCCAGGTATGGTTATAGCTTTATATTGATTTAATCCTCTAAGTAACCCAGACAGACAGGAAACGGGAGTCAGAGAGAGACTAACTTACTGAGTAGTGACATACACAAGCTTACATAAATGGTTGTAGGGGAGGCAGATCTCAAACGCACTCAGCCTGGCGCAGAAAACCCACTGCTTAACCACTGTCTCCTACTGCCCCCCAGCTCACATGTTAGTATTTTAGGATGGGCTGAGCCTGATCCTCAGGCTTTACAAACAGTAATATAGTGACCTTCAGACATTTCTGTCTGGAACCTACGATAAGAAATACGTAAGAATTACATGTATAAGAAAAAGAATACGTGCATAAACAACCACAAGCGTATGTGTGTGTGCGACAGGTTTCTACAAAGTCATATGAGCTCCTACTATGTGGGATGGACTCTGATGTTTCCGGTTTCATTTTCTTAAATGCTGGTTGCAACCCATGAATTTGAACTCACGGTTACTAATGGGTGACAGCCCACTGTGAGGCAAGTCTTCTGTTAGACAAGGGAACTGAGGCACGAGGCAGTGAAGCCACCTCTCAAGGATGGCACAGCCAGTAAGAGTCACCCTGGGGCTTTGACCCCACAGCCTCCGTTCTTAATCACCACACCTCGTCACTTCCTGGGGAAGATGAGAGAGCAGGGAGCGAGGTCCCAAGAGCCCAGAAGGCCAGAGCTCTAGGGAGGGGCCCAGCGGCTCACCTGTCGTGTGATGAGCCACGGCCTTGGCCAACATGGTCTTTCCGCAGCCTGGTGGGCCGTACATGAGGACACCTCGGGGAGGGTCGATGCCGATCTGAAATGCGGAGGTAAGGAAGGATGAGCCAGGGAGTCCCACTGCCAACTCGAGGCCCAGGGCAGGGAGCCCCTCCCAGTTCCTCACCTGCTTATAGAGCTCGAAATGTGTAAGCGGGAGCTCCACGGCCTCCCGCACCTCCTGCTTCTGGATGTCCATGCCCCCGATGTCTGCATACATCACATCTGGCTTCTGGTCTGGTGGGAGAGCAGAGTGGAGGCTCCCAGCCTGGCCTCAGGGTCCCCTCAGGCCCACCGGCCCCGGGCTCACCCTCCCACCTGAGGTGAGCATCATGATGCTGCTGTCAGCCTCAGGTGGCAGCACGTCCACCAGGGCGTTGCTGTGTTTGTGGAGGGCCACCGAGGCGTTGGGCTTGAGCAGCTCCCGGTCAATGGTGCTCAAGATGCGCACGTAGTAGTTGGAGCCTTTGGGAGACAGGAGGGGGGCGGGGCAAGTCAGAAGTGCCAGAACCTCAGAACCATCTCCTCTCCCAAACCCTGCAGTCGTAGCCTCCAGGCCACCAGTATATTTCACTCAGACCCAGAATGGCCCTCCTGGCCTCTAGTCTTGCATCCCCTGGCCATCCCCATGTTCATGATGACAGTTTCCTTGTCCATTTCCAGCCCCGACAGTCTCACGAGCTCCAGCCCTAGCTGAGCAGCAGCCTCCTGGACTGCGTCCCCCTGCACATCCCCAGGGTCTCCCTCACTCACTAGATTCCAGTGTACTCTCAGTGTCTTCTCTCAAACTCTGCTGCTCCTTCTGGGTCCCTGTTTCAGGGAGGCCCATGGTCCCTAGTCACCAGCCAGAGTCCCAAGCCTCATTCTGGACCTTTCTCCCCTGCCCTCCACAGCCCATCAGTCCCTACACAATTCCCCCCCAGCCTCCTGAATATCTCCAACCAACCTCCTCTCCTTCACCACAGAGCCCCCCTGATTCAGCCTTCTGCTCCCATGTAAGTCTCTGCACCAGACTCCTCCCTCCTTGCCCAGCCCCCATCGACCTTCTGCTCTTATGGCGGTGATATACACCTCTGTCCAACATCAGTCTCTCTCCTGACCTTCAGACCTGGCTGTCTAGCAGCCCCACAGACCCCTCCCTGTGAAGTCCAAAGCTGCCCGCACGGCCTCCCTCCAAACCTACTCTTCTGCCCATGTCAGCATCTCAGGGACAGCCCCACTGTCCCCCTAAGTCCTACAGGTCCAAGACGTAAGCCTCATTCCAGGCTACCCCCCTCCCTTCACCACCTCACCTCTGGCCCATCAGTCCAATTCCAGGCCCAGTCACCCACCTTTTCCCACCCTTCTAGAACATGCGTGGTCCGCAAGAGTAGAGGCCAAAAGCAGGAAATGACAAATAACACACAGAGACAACACCATCATGAGGGCAGGGCCTGAGCCCATGTTAACAACAGCAGCTACTACATACTGAGTCCTACCAGAGCCCAATCTCTTCACACTTCACCCACGGTTTCAAATGGCAGGTCCCAACTCAGTAACTGCCATGAAATCAATTTAGAGGGTCACGTCTAGACTAGAGCAGAACAGGAAACATCAGAGTATGGGACACACAGTAAGGCTAAATACCATCTGAAGAGACTTCCAGTACGTATACGTATGCCACTGACCCTTGAACACTGCAGGGGTTAGCAGCGCAGACCCCCAAAGCAACTGAAAATCCATACATAACTTGACTCCCCCCAAACTCAACTACGAATAGCCGTTGACCAGAAGCCTTACCAATACCATAAACAGTCAATTAACGCGTGTTTTGTATGTTTTACCTATTATGTACTATATCCTTAAAGTAAGGTAGAAAAAATGGTACTGAGTGATTCTTAAGGAAGAAAAAATACATTTACAGTACTGTACAGTATTTATCCAAAATATCCTTGTGTAACACCCCACAGTTCAAACCTGTGTTGTTCAAAGGTTAGCTGTACATGTGGGTACATACGTATACACGAACACACATAAAACAGACACGTAGAGAGACAATGTGAAATATACGTCTATCTTGTATCAAAGTTAGAAAAACACCATTACATTGCTTTGCCTTGTTTGCTCTTCTAAGACTCCAGCACACTTCCTAGTCCGTGACCGGAAAGAGTTAACTGACACTGAATGAACAGATGAGTGAATAAGGTGTCCCCCACCCACCCACCCGCGCACCTGTGGTAGAGCCCACAATGGCTGTGTTCTGATCCACAGCCTCCAGAAACTGCCCAATGACCAGTGGGATGCTCTGGATCCGCTTCACCTCTTCCTGGGCGTGGAGGAATTCCTTCTTCAAGTTCTTCTGCTCATCCTTGATGTACTCCTCCTGCACCTCGAGGAACTCCAGCTCTTGCTGCAGCTTCTGTGAGTGGAGAGGGGTAAGGTAGACAGCTGGCTCTGACTCTGCTGAGCAGGTGGGAGTGGAAGGTGTGGGGGAGTATGGCATGCCGGGCCCTGTGCAGGGTCCAGACTGGGGGTGACGGTACCTTGTAGCGGCTGTACAGGTCCTCCAGGTCCTCGGGCTCAGGCCCGAGGAAGGAAAGGCCAGTCTGGGGCCGTGACACAGACAGTGCTGGGATCTCATCCTAGAACAAGGAAGAAAACAGGCTGGAAAAGCATCCCCTCATGAAAGGATCTAGAGCATCCTCCCCACTCCGCCATGAACCACCTGAGGCTCCTGACATCATTCAGCCCCTCTAAATAGACCCTACAAGCTTCTCAGCCCCCGAAATGGGCTCCTGATGTTACCCATCCCCAGGGTCACCTGACTCCTAACGAGGGCCTAAAGGTCACATCAACTCCTTACCAGACTCCAAGGCTTCTTAACCCCTCAACAAGTTCCTAGTATCACAGGGCTATCTCATTAGAGGCTGTTAAAGTCACCTTCGAACATTCTAACAATACCCAGTTTTCCCCAAAACATCCCTCATGTCACAAAACCCAAACTCACATGAGGTCCTTATGTCATCCAGTTCCCTAGGTCGGCCGCAAACGTCACGCGGCCAGACCACAGGTATTACGTAGCCCCCCAACACCAGCCAAGCCCCGAACGTCAGTCAGCTCCCCCGCCCACCTTGAGACATTCGGCCCACAGCCAAGGCCCTGTCACTCACACCCCGACACATCCGCAGCCCCGCCGGGCCACCGATGTCACTAAGCCCTCCTAGCTAGCCCCCGAAATCATTCCGTGCCAAAGAAACCGTAACGTCACTCATTCCTGCAGCCGCGCGTCCTGAGCCTTACTGCCCCCCTAACATCATTCAGCCACCGAGCCAGGCCTCGGGGCGGCACAGAGCTCTCCACCGCGGCCTCCAGAACCGGCCAGACCTGGGCCGGAATTACCGCAGCCACTCAGCACCCCACTCAGGTCGGCCTCGCCCTCTCCCCGCAAGCCTGGCCCCACCGGACCTGAGCTTTCTCCACCAAGATGCCTATTTCCTCCATAGTGACCAAGCCGGCCTCCGTGTGGCCCAGCCAGATCTAGTCACCGCTTCCGCCGACGCCGCCGGAAGACTAAGGCCTCAGTGGGTTCTGGGAAACGTAGTTTAAGATGTCGCTAGAGCGGGCTGGATGGGCCGCAAAGGATGGAGGGAAGGGAAGCCTTAGTCCTCGACTCCGATCGCAAGACCGGCCAGCGCGCCCTCCTTCCCCGGCCTGGGATAGTGCGCTTGCGCAGTAGTGCGTGGGGGGGGGGCAGGGCCTCGAGCGGCGTCTGCGCGGGTTTTTTCTCGCCAGCAGGAGGCGCTGCGTCGTTGCTTTTTCAATTGAACTCGCATATCCGTCAGGGTGAACTTGGTGGCCAAGTGGTGGGAGCTCTCCAGCCCCGTTTAGTGGCGGGGCTGGAGATGCTCTGGGCGAGGTTCCCAGAGGGGTTCTTTTAGGAGATATAAATGTGGGCTGCGTACGAGGATTGCCCGCCGCGTGGGGACAAGAAGCACCGGGCGCCACCCTGGGGGTTGATGTGCTGTGGGCCAGGGGCTAGTCCTGGAGAAAAAATTCTTGAGACGTTTTTGGTGGAAGAAGGTGCTTTATTATAGTAGGGGGACAGGACCCGTGGGCAGGAAAAGCTGCACTTGTGTTTGTGGGGAGTGATTGATTAAATAGCTTCTAGTTTTGCGTGGGGGCGGGCTAAGGATAGAATAAGTCTCTAAGGAATTTGGAAGTAAAGATTTCAGGACCTTGAGGAGCTAGCTGCTGCTAAGATAAGATTATTTACTAATAACTAGTAAAACATCAGTCTTGAGGCTCTTCAAATGTGTATCAGTGGGCCCTATGCTCAGGAGGTCATTGCAAATAACGTCTTGGGGGTAGTTATAGTGATCAGAAAAAGTGACACTAACAGGAGCAAAACTATGGTGGTAAAGCAATAGAGGTAGTCCTTGAGAGAGAGCTTACAATCTGTAAGCCTCCGGAATTCCACCCCGGGAACTCAAGACTCAGCAAAGTGTGGCCTTGGTTTCTTTTTCTCCCATCAAGGGTGAGAAGCCCCAAGACTGTGTTACAGATTAGCAGTGAATCAGGTAGAAACACCGACAGGGCTGGAGAAAATGAGGCAGCCGTGCCAGGCGTTGAGTCGCTCGGGAGACCAGCAGACCTATCCACGCCAGGCCCTGCCTAAGTCATAGATGCCTCAACTCACTGAATCTTGATAGACAGTATGTTCCCTTTGACAGAGAAGGGAACAGGCTCAGAGCGTTATGACTCTTCCTCCCATCTAGATCATTTAAGAGATGGGTAAACAGGCTCAGAGCTTTGAAGCTACTTGTCTGTCACAACAGTGAGAGCGTGGAACCCCCAGATCTGTCTGTCCCCACAGCCCAGGCAGGCTTCTGGCCCCGCGGATACACGGCTCAGTGTTTGATAAGTAAACATTTTATTGAAGTATAAATACAGAGAAGTCTACACATCATTAGTGTGTCATTCAATGGCTTTACACAAAGTGAACACACCAGTATAACCAGTACCCCAGATCAAGACACCAAGCATCAGGTGCCCCCAGGTGCCCCCCACAGCCTCTTCCTGGCATGCCATTGCCTCTGAAAGTTTTCCGTTTTCTGACCTCTAGCCGCCTGGGTCCATTTCCATTCATGTGGCACGTACTGTGTATTTGGCTTCTTTTTTTTTTTAACCTAAATCACATTTATGACGTCCAAATTGCACAGAGGAATAGTTCCTTCGTTTTCATTTCTGTCTGCTTTCTATTGTGTGAATATGCCTCAAACTGAATATTTTCCTGCTTGGGGTTATTCGCGTGCTATGAACATTCTCGTCCGTTTCTTCCATAGACATTTGGGTATATCCCAAGGAGTGGAGTTGCTGTGGAATTGCTGGTCAAAAGGCGGGTGTGTGTTTCGTTTTAGTAGACACTGTCAGACTCTACTAACTTACACTCCCACCACTTGTGCACACACTTGATACTGTCTCTTTCAATTTTTTTTTTTTCCGTTCTGGTGGGTCTGCTGAGGGTTGTCATACCAGACACTGTTTGTGCAGTTTTCGCTGTCACTTTCCAAACTCAGAATCCTTACAACACCCTCAGAGGTGGATTTGCTATTCCTCATTTTACAGATGAGGCAACAGGCTCAGATGGGGGAAAGTCACTTCCACAAAGTCACAGAGAGAATTAGTGGCTCCTGCTCAGTGCCAGCCCTGTGCTAGGGGGACCCAGAAATTAATCAGATCTGGCCCCTTCCTTCTTTCTTTCAAGTCCCAGAACTTTTATTTCCATTAAAAAAAATGGAAACAACGATGACAACTAATCTTCTGTTCTTTCTCTGCATTGGCAACCCTTAGTTCTGTCTTCCATATTTCAGTCCCTCCAAAA
The DNA here is from genome assembly GCA_003697995.1 of Taxidea taxus jeffersonii. Taxonomy (NCBI): domain Eukaryota; kingdom Metazoa; phylum Chordata; class Mammalia; order Carnivora; family Mustelidae; genus Taxidea; species Taxidea taxus. Next base: position 101,427 of record ML101814.1, read on the forward strand.
GGTATCCCAATTTCTACTTGAGTCTTAGAATCTATCTCTTCAAACAAGGACTCATCATCTCCTTCCTTGCCTCTTGTTCCCTAGCTTCCCAGTTTCCAGACTTCAGACTCAAACCTATGTGAGAGCTTTGCCTTTACTCCCCCAGGTCCTGTCAAATCATCACCGAGCTCTCTCTGCCATCTTTGGCAATGATAAATCAATGAATCCCTTTGGAGTTTTATGGATAATAATTATAAGTAACCATTTCCTGAACACAGACTGGGTACCTGGCTCTTCGCTAAAACACTTTATTGTATTATCTCATTCAATCCTCACAACCTTATGAAGACGGTAGTAAAAGTAACCAACATTTACACAGACTCTTTACTTTTACAACCTGCTTCATAAGGTTGTAAGGATTGAGTGAGATAATACAATAAAATGTTTTATACGCATCAGCATCATCTGATTTAATGTCCTATTAAAAGTGGGATTTGAGAGGACGCCTGGGTGGCTCAGTTGGTTAAGTGTGTGCCTTCGGCTCAGGTCATGATCCCAGCGTCCTGGGATCGAGTCCCACATTGGGCTCCTTGCTCGGCAGTGAGCCTGCTTCTCCCTCTGCCTCTGCCTGCCTCTCTGTCTGCCTGTGCTCGCTCCTGCGCTCTCTCTCTCTATCTGACAAACAAATGAATTTTTTTTAAAAAAGTGGGATTTGAAATGGAAACTGTTGCCTTACTTCCTACTTTCTCATTTCTGATATAAGATACCAGGCTCAGGGAGGTGAAGTCGCTTGGCCAAGGTCACACAGCATGGAAATGGTAGAGCTGGTATTCAGATCAGAACCTGGGCTCTTAACCTGACATGATAGATATTGTTTGGATTTGCAGATGATCTTCAAGAAGCAAGGTAGTCATTCTCAAGCAGGAGGAAATCACATCCTTTAGGGAGTAAAGGTAGACCCACCTTTACCTTATTTTAACGTTATGACTCTTCCTCCCATCTAGATCATTTAAGAGATGGGTAAACTAGAACGAGGATCAGGCCAACTGAATAAAATGTCTTCTTCCTGGCTCAAGTCCAAGGCTTTCTTCCTCTAAACTACACTGCCTTCTGACACAGGTCCTGGGCAGCTCTTGTGTTCAGTGAGGGCATTCCCAGATCTGGGTCTTCAGAGCCCTGTGTGGGGCTGGGTGCATACGGGAGCCAGGAGACAAGTAAAGACAGCAGGGCTGGCAGAGAACCTATTCCTCATTTATAGAGGTCAGCTGAACTCCAGCCATGACATCCGTGCCAAAATGTGGGCCCACTGTTGCCAGATCTGATGTTTCAAGAAAGTCAAGAATAGAGATTTTCAAGAGAAATCTTTTTATTTTTAAATCTTGACAATAACTTCAAACACCTAAAAACACCATGCCACAGGGTGCCTGGATGGCTTGGTCAGTTAAGTGGCCAGCTCTTGATCTCAGCTCAGGTCTTTTTTTTTTTAAGATTTTATTTATCCATTTGATAGACATAGAAATCAAGTAGAGAGGCAGGCAGAGAGAGAGGAGGAAGCAGGCTCCCCGAAGAGCAGAGAGCCTGATGCAGGGCTCGATCCCAGGACCCTGGGATCATGACCTGAGCCGAAGGCAGAGGCTTTAACCCACTGAGCCACCCAGGCACCCCTCAGCTCAGGTCTTGATCTCAGGGTTGTGAGTTCAAGCCCCACGTTGGGCTTCATGCTGGGTCTGGAGCCTACTTAAAAGAAAAACAAAAGCAAAAACAACCACGTACCATGCAGGCCAAAGTGGGCTTCATACAGTGGATAGATGACCCCTGGTCTAGGTTCATCCTGTCCCCAGCATTGCCATCAAAGGCCCAGGAATGAAAGGTTTTATTTAGTCACAGGGTAAAAGTGGAGGGAGGGTCTGAAACATTGAGAAGGCAGCAAGAATAGGGGGTAAAGGATGAATAAGGATGAAACTCAGGGAAAAGCAAGTATAAATCTCTAACAATAGCTGATTTGTTAAATGAACTGACAATCTTTTGTTATAGACTATGACTCGGTTTTTAAAAGTGGGGTAGAATATTTAACAGTATACCATGTGGTCACAAAATATGTAATACCTAAAAGAAAAAAGAGATGACAAAGCAATAAGTATAAACCCTTTAAAATATCTTTCTATTTTGGGGACACCTGGGTGGCTCAATCATTAAGCGTCCGCCTTCCGCTCAGGGTATGATCCCAGGGTCCTGAGAGCGAGACCCATGTCGGGCTCCCTGATTAGTGGGAAGCCTGCTTCTCCTTCCCCCACTCCTCCCTGCTTGTGTTCCCTCTCTCACTGTCTCTGTCTCCCTGTCAAATAAAATCTTTTTAAAAAAGTACATACCTGGGGCGCCTGGGTGGTGCAGTGGGTTAAAGCCTCTGCCTTTGGCTCGGGTCCTGATCCCAGGGTCCTGGGATTGAGCCCCACATTGGGCTCTCTGCTCAGCGGGGGGCCTGCTTTCTCTCTGCCTGTCTCTCTGCCTGTCTCTCTGCCTGCTTGTGATCTCTTTCTGTCAAATAAATAAATAAAATATTTTTTTAAAATAAGTACATACCTTAATTTAAAAATACTTTATCGGGGCACCTGGGTGGCTCAGTGGGTTAAGCCGCTGCCTTCGGCTCGGGTCATGATCCCGGGGTCCTGGGATCGAGCCCCGCATTGGGCTCTCTGCTCAGCGGGGAGCCTGCTTCCCTTTCTCTCTCTCTGCCTGCCTCTCTGCCTACTTGGGATCTCTCTCTGTCAAATAAATTAAATAAAAATCAAAATGTTAACTATCATCTAAGCTTTCAGTTAGTCATAATCCTTTGCTGATGGAGGGTCTTGCCTTGACGTTGAGGGCTACTGACTGATCAGGATGGTGATTGCTAAAGGTTGGGGTAGCATGGCAATTTAAAAATAAGACAGTGGGGATGCCTCGGTGGCTCAGTTGGTTAAGCGGCTGCCTTTGGCTCAGGTCATGATCCCAGCGTCCTGGGATCGAGTCCCACATTGGGCTCCTTACTCGGCAGGGAGCCTGCTTCTCCCTCTGCCTCTGCCTGTGCTCGCTCCTGCACTCTCTCTCTATCTGATAAATAAATAAAATCTTAAAAAAAAAAAGACAGCATTAAAATTCGCTGCATCAATTGACTCTTTCTTTCAGGAACAGTTTCTCTGTAGCATGTGAGGCTGTTCGATAATATTGACCCACAGTAGAACTTGCAAAACCGAAGTCCGTCCTCTCAGATTCTGCTGCTGCTTTATCAACTACGTTCATTTAATATCCTAAATCCTGTCATTTCAACAATCTGCACACCATCTTCACCAAGAATAGGTTCCATCACAAGAAATCATTTTCTTTGCTCATTCCCAAGAATCAGCTCCTCATCTGTAAAACATTGATCGTGAGATCGCAGCAATCCAGTCCTGTTCTCAGGATCCACTTCAAATTTCATTTCTCTTGCTGTTTCCAGAACATCTGTGGTGACTTCCCCCACTGAAGTCTTGGATTTCTCAAACTCATCCATAAAGATTGGAATCAACTTCTTGCAAACTCCTGTTCATGTTGCTATTTTTACTTCTCCCCAGGAATCACAGATGTTCCTGATGGCATCTAGAAGGGTGAATCCTTTCCAGAAAGTTTTCAGCTTGCAGTGCTAGCCTTGTGAAATGTTTTTCTCAAATAACAAAACTTGAAAAACAAATGACTCCCAACCCATGAGCTTCAGAATGGATGTGGTGTCAGCAAGTATGAAAACAACATAAATCCCACTGTCCATCTCCATCAGAGCTCTTGGGTGACCAGGTGCATAGTCTGTAAACAGTGGTGTTTTAAAACTTTTTTTGCTGAGCAGCAGGTCTCGGCAGTGGCCTTAAACCATTCTGCAGACCATGTTGTAAACAGATGTGTGGCCATCCGGGCTTGGCTGTTCCATGTACAGAGAACAGGCAGAGTAGATGGGGCATAACTCTTCCAGGGCTTGGGATCTTCAGAACAGTCCAGGAGCACGGGCTTCAACCGAAGTCACCAGCTGCATTCCCCCTACTGGGAGAGTCAGCCAGCCTGTCCTTCGAAGCTTGAAAGCCAGGCATCGACTCATCTTCCTCCAATAAAAGGCTGGTTTTGTCTGTATTGAGAATTTGTTTATGATAGCCACTTCATTAATGATTTTTGCTAGATCTGGGTAATTGGCTGTGGCTTCTATACCAGCCCTTGCTGGTTCACCTTGCACTTCTACGTCATGGAGATGGCTTCTTTCCTTAAACCTCTGGAGCCAGTCTCTGCTACCTTCAAACTTCTCTTCTGCAGCTTCCCCGCCTCTCTCAACCTTCATGGAAATGAAGAGTCCTGAGGCCTTGCTCTGGATTAGGCTTTGGCTTAAGGGAATGTTGTGGCTCGTCTGATCCTCAAGCCGGACCCCTGAGACTTCCTCCATATCAGCAATAAGGCCATTTTGCTTTCTTAGAATTCATCTGTTCACTGATGAATTCACTGTTCACTCGCTTTTAATTTTCCTCAAGAACTTTTCCTTTGCGTTTACAACGTGGCTGTTTGGCTCAAGAGACTGAGCTTTCAGCTTCTGTTGGTTTGTGACATGCCTTCCTCACTAAGCTTAATTATTTCTAGCTTTTCATTTAATGTGAGAGATGCAGGACTCTTCACTTGAACACCTAGAGGCCATTGAGGGATGGGTCACTGTTCTATGTGGGCAGGGTTTGTGGTGACCCCAAACAATTTCATTTATTCTTAATATTTTTTAAAGATTTTATGCATATATTTGACAGAGAGTAGCATAAGTAGGCAGAGCAGCAGGCAGAGGGAGAGGGAGAAGCAGGCTCTCTGCTGAGCAGGGAGCCCAACACGGGGTTGATCCCAGGATCCTGGGATCATGACCTGAGTCAAAGGCAGCTGCTTAATGGACTGAGCTACGCAGGTGCCCCGAAACAATTTTAACAGTAACATCAAAGGTCACTGATCAGAGATCACCATAACAGATATAATAATGAAAAAATTTTAGGGGTGCCTGGGTGGCTCAGTGGGTTAAAGCCTCTGCCTTCAACTCAGGTCATGATCTTAGGGTTCTGGGATCGAGTCCCGCATTGGGCTCTCTGCCTGGCGGGGAGCCTGCTTCCCCCCCTCTCTCTGCCTGCCTCTCTGCCTACTTGTGATCCCGGTCAAATAAATAAATAAAACCTAAAAAAAAAAAAAAGAAAATTTTTAAAATATTGTAAGGATTACCCAAATATGACACAGAGACATGAAGTGAGCAAGTGTTTTGGGAAAACGGTGGCAGCAGACTTGTTCAGTGCAGGGTTGCCCCAAACCTTCAATCTGTAAAATTACAATATTTGCAAAGCACAATAAAGCAAATGCAATAAAACAGGGCATGCCTTTATCTATTTCATTTTTTCAAACTATTTAAAATAGTATCTCAGGATGCCTGGGAGGCTCAGTCAGTTAAGTGACTGCCTTCAGCTCGGGTCATGATCTCAGGGTCCTGGGTTCGAGTCCCACATCCAGCTCTCTGCTCAACTGGGGAGCCTCCTTCTCCCTCTCCTGCTGCTGCTCCACTTGCTTGTGCTCTTTCTCTCTATCAAATAAATAAATGAAATCTTTAAAAAATAGTAAAAATAAAACAGTATCTATAAAACCAGGTATACTTCATATATAATAAATGGCATGTATTTAAAGTATACAACTTGCTGGGGCACCTGGGTGGCTCAGTGGGTTAAAGCTGCTGCCTTCGGGCTCAGGTCATGATCTCAGGGTCCTGGGATCGAGCCCCGCATTGGGCTCTCTGCTCAACAGGGAGCCTGCTTCCTCCTTGCTCTCTGCCTGCTTCTCTGCCTACTTGTGATCTCTGTCTGTCAAATAAATAAATAAAATCTTTAAAAAACAACAACAACAACAAAAACCGCCACAGCGATCCCCAGCGTGGTTTTATGGTTTCACATCCCTGTCAGTGATACGGGAGTTCCAAGTACTGCAGAGTCTCACCAAATGCTCCCGGACTTTGAAATCGGTCTTTCCATTTCAGACATTCTAATAGGTGTGATTTTAACCTGAATTTACCTAATGACTAATAGTGTTGACCCTTTTATCACGTGCTTATTTACCACCCACATATTTTCTTGGGCGGGGTGTCTGTTTAAATCTTTTGCCCATTTTTCATTGTGTTGCTTTCTCATTATTGAGTTTCAACAGTTATTTATTTATCCTGGTGTCTCGGTCTGCTTGGGTCACCATAACAAAATACCACAGGCTGAGCAGCTCAAGCAAAAGGAATCTATTTCTCACAGTCCTGAAGGCTGGGAAGTTCAAGATCAAGATGCTGGCTGTTTGGGGTCTTGATGAGGGCTCTCTTCCTAGCTGATAGATGGTTGCCCTTTTACTGTGTCCTCATATAATGGAGAAAAAGAGCTCTGACATCTTCTCCTCTTGTAATAAGGATAATGTGTCTATAGGATTAGGACCCCATGCTTTAGGAGCTCATGAAACCTCTACCACCTTCTCACAGGTCCTATCTCACTGATGCAGTAACAGTGGGGTTAGGGTACCAACCTATGAATTTTGAAGGAACACATTCAGTCCATAAAACTTATACTAGTCCTTTATCAAATATGTTATTTAGAAATACCTTTCCAATATATGGCTTGCCTTTTCATTCTCTTAGTGGCTGGTGTCTTTTAAGAGGAGAGATTCTTTTTTTTAAAAAAAGATTTTATTTATTTATTTGACAGACAAAGATTACAAGTAGTCAGAGAGGCAGGCAGAGAGAGAGAGAGGAAGGGAAGCAGGCTTCCTGCTGAGCAGAGAGCCCGATGCAGGGCTCAATCCCAGGACCCCGGGATCATGACCTGAGCCGAAGGCAGAGGCTTTAACCCACTGAGCCACCTAGGCGCCCCAAGAGGAGAAATTTTTAATTTTAAGTCAGATTTATCAATTTTTTAATAAATGGATCATTCTGTCAGTGTTGTTATCTAAAATATCTTTGAATAATGGAAGCTCACATTTTATTTTAAAAGTTTTGTAATTTCGTATTTTACATTTAGATCTATAATGCATTTTGAAGTTTGGGGGGGTGTTTGTTTTGGGGTTTTTTTTTGGTGTATGGTACAAAGTATTGATCAAAGTTTATCTAAAAAAAAAAAAGAAAAGAAAATGTTCGTCTTTTTTTGCCTATGGATACCCAGTTTTTCCAGCACATTTTTGAAAACACTATCTTTCCCACTGAATTGTCTTGCAGCTTTGTCAAAACTCAAATGACTATGCATGTATGCACCTATTTCTTTTTCTTGCTTGCTTGCATTGGCCAGAACTGAGTACAATACTGACTAGAAGATGGTGAAAGCAAACATTATTTTCTTGCTTCCAGTCTTTTTTTTTTAAGATTTTATTTATTTATTTGACAGAGAGAGAGAGATCACAAGTAGGCAGAGAGGCAGGCGGGGTGGGGGGAAGCAGACTCCCCACTGAGCAGAGAGTCCGATGCGGGGCTCAATCCCAGGACCCTGAGATCATGACCTGCACCGAAGGCAGAGGCTTAACCCACTGAGCCACCCAGGAGCCCCTGTTTTTTTTTTTTTTAAGATTTTATTTATTTATTTGAGAGAGAGAGCAGAGGAAGGGCAGAGGGAGAAGCAGACTCCCCACAAGCAGGGAGCCCAATGTGGGGCTCAATCCTGGAACTCCAGGATCATGATCTGAGCAGAAGGCAGAAGCTTAACTGACTGAGCCACCCAGGTGCTCCAAGTATTCAGACTTTTAATGTTATCTTTCTAAATACACTTTGGCAAGTTAAAGAAGTTTCTATGATTCCTTCTATTCCTTGGTTCCTGAGTTTTGTTTTGTTTGTTACTATGACTAGATGTTCAATTTTGTTGAAATTTTTTTATTTTTAATTTTTTATTAACATATAATATATTATTAGCCCTAGGGTTACAGGTCTGTAAATTGTCAGGCTTATACACTTCACAGCACTCACCATAGCACATGCCCTCCCCAAAGTCCATAACCCAACCACCCTCTCCCTAACCCCCTCCCCCCAGCAACCCTCAGATTGTTTTGTGAGATTAAGAGTCTCTTATGGTTTGTCTCCCTCCTGATCCCATCTTATTTCATTTTTTCCTTCCCTACCCCCCAAGCCCCCCCATTGCCTCTCAAATTCTTCTTATCAGGGAGATCATATGATAATTGTCTTTCTCTGATTGACTTATTTCGCTCAGCATAATACCCTCTAGTTCCATCCATGTCATTGCAAAAGGCAAGATTTCATTTCTTTTGATGGCTGCATAGTATTCCATTGTGTATATATACCACATCTTCTTTATCCATTCATCTGTTGATGGACGTCCAATTTCTTTCCATAGTTTGGCTATTTGTTGAATGTTTTTTATCTACTGAGATGATCATGCAGTGTTTATCTTTAGTTTGTTAATATGATGACTTTCATTGATTGCTTTTTTAAAATGTATTTGTTTGTTTGTTTGTTTGTTTAAAAGAGAGAGATTGATCTGGGAGGGGGGGAAGGGCAGAGGGAGAAGTAGAAGCAGGCTCCCCACTGAGAAGGGAGCCCAATCTGGGGCTGGATCCCAGGATCCTAAGATCATGATCCAAGCTGAAGGCAGATGCTTAACCAACTGAGCCTAAGAGGCACCCCTCATTGATTACTTTTTGAATGTTTAATGAATCTTATATTCCCAGAATAAGCCCTACTTGGCTTTTTTATATATTATCACTTTAATGTGTTGATGGATTCAATTTACTAACACTTTTGCTGAGTATTATTGTGTCTATGTTCATGGAGGATATTGATTTATAGTAAATGTCTTGTGCTCGCTTTGGCAGCACATATACTATATAGTAAATGTCTTTGTCTGGTCTCTGGTATTAAGATAATGTTAGTATCATGAAATTAGTTGGGAAAAAATAAAATTAGTTAGAATGTGTTCCTTCCTCTTCTATTTTCTGGGGGAGTTTTTTAGAATTCATGTTACTTCTTTAAATATTTGATAAATTTTTCCAGTAAAATCATTGGCCTAGAGATTTATGTTTCAACAGATATTTAACTACAAATTCAATTTCTTTAATAGTCATAGGACTTCCAGGTTATTTTTTTCATCTTTGGTGAATTTGCAGTAGGTGTCCCTACTGCATTATATTTAAAGGAGTTTTTTATGGTAACTGGGTGGCTCAGTCCGTTAAGCCACTACTTCAGCTCAGGTTATAATCTCAGAGTCCTGGGATGGAGTCCTGCATTGGGCTCCCTGCACAGCACGGAATCTGCTTCTTCTTCTCCCTCAGCCCCTTCCCCCTACTCATGCTCTCTCTCTCAAACAAATAAATAAATAAAATCTTTTTAAAAATAGATTTCCTTCTCTCTGTCAAATAAGTAAATAAAATCTTTTAAAAAGGGGTCCCTGGGTGGCTCAGTGGGTTAAGCCTCTGCCTTCAGCTCAAGTCATGGTCTCAGAGTCCTGGGATCAAGCCCTGCATTGAGCTCTCTCCTAGGCAGGGAGCCTGCTTCCTCCTCTCTCTCTGCCTCTCTCTCTGCCTACTTGTGATCTCTGTCTGTCAAATAAATAAATAAAATCTTTTTAAAAAAGAGAGAAAAAATAAAAATAGAGTTCCTTTTAGATAGCATGCAGTTTAAATCTAATTTGACAATCTCTGTCTTTTATTTGGTATACTTAGATCATTTACATGTAATATAATTATTGATAAATTATATTTAGGCCTATAATTTTATTGTTTTGCTTGTTCTCTCTGTGTTTTTTTCTCTCTTTCCCCTTTCTGCCTTCTTTCGGGTTTGAATTTTTTTTTATTTAATTTTTCCATTGGCTCCCTACTTTGTCCCCAAATACTTTCTGTTTATATGTGATCCCTCCCCAGTTCTCTGGCCAGAAAGAGAGTATTTCTCAGAATTTTTCTGTCTGTATCTGCTGCCCAGGTCTGGGATTTGGATCACCCACTGGTTAAAGTAGGGAGGTACCAGAGGAGGAAAATACCCACAGAAACCTCACCACCGTATCAGTCATTTTTCAAATTTTGACTTCATTGAAATTTTTGAAATTTTTCATTGAATTCATTGAAAATAGAAAATTTCCAAATTTTACCTACCTACTCTCAATTACTTTTCAGTGTCCTCAGGTTCTTGCTTTATGTATTCTGACAAGAGCTTTTAGTTGTAATCAGTGAGAGATGACATATGGTAGGCTTAATCAACCTTATTTTTTTTAACTTTTTTTAAGATCTTATTTATTTATTAGTTAGAGAGAGAGAGAGCACAGGCAGACAGAGAGGCAGGCAGAGGCAGAGGGAGAGAAGCAGGCTCCCTGCCGAGCAAGGAGCCCGATGTGGGACTCGATCCCAGGACGCTGGGATCATGACCTGAGCCGAAGGCAGCTGCTTAACCAACTGAGCCACCCAGGTGTCCCTTAATCAACCTTATTGAGAAGCATAAGTACACACACACAAAAGTCTTTTGATAAGAGTGACATTGTTTTGAGTTTTTGCAAATCTTGTTAATGTCCAGCTGAATAGAAAACAACTAGATTCTGATATCTGCTTCTGCATTCAATGTATTGTAATATGTTGTTCTGATGGAAGTACATGAAGAAAATCTGGCCTCGCACATAGAAATAATTTTGACTTAGAAGTGTATTTAATAATCTTTTCAGATAAATGTGAATCTTCTTTAATACTACACCAAAACTACAATGGTTTTTTTCCCTAAAAATTCATTGCAATGTAGAGTCTGAAACTCGATTAACAAACTTAAAAATCCATCAGTCTATCTTGAACTTGGAATGGATTTTTGACCTATTCATACTTTTATAACAACATGCATCAGGCATTTGGAAAATACTGGCTTACTGAGTTATTCAGCTTTCCATATGTTGACATAATATCCATACTGATTTCACCAGAAAAGCTGTATTAATCTCAGATATGGTTTTTTTCCCTTGACAGACTCAGTTTTATCATTTGTAACAAATTCATCAGTTATTTTCCTTAAAGGGACAGACTCTGTTCATGTTTTAGAAAATATCAGCCAGATACTCAAATCTGTATAGCTATAGGGTTTTTTTTTCTGTAAAAAAAAGTTTTATATGAAAAAAGCTACTAGTACAGTTCATAATTCAAATGATCAAATACTTTTTTTGAGAAAATTCATCATATATCAATATGCAGCTTTAAACATGTTCCTTGCATTTTGTTACACAGAATATTAAGATGACTTGTACTCAAGGATAGAGATTTAATTAAATTAATAATTTTTACTGTTTCATCAAGGACATCGATTTTTTGAAAGATTTTATTTATTTACTTGAGAAAGAGAGTGAAAGAGAGCGAGCAGGAGAGGGGCAAGGTCAGAGGGAGAAGCAGATCCCCCACTGAGTAGAGAGCCCAATGCAGGATTTGATCCTGGGGCTCCAGGATCATGACCTGAGCTGAAGGCAGTTGCTCAACCAACTGAGCCACCCAGGTGCCCCCATCAAGGACATTGTTAGGTGAAACTGGTTTTTGTTGTTTTGGTTTTTTGGTTTCTTTTGTTTTGTGGTTTTTTTTTTTTTTTTCTGTGAATGAGTGGTTGTGGAGAGTACAACTTCTAAACATTTGGTGCCACCACCTTGATATGAGACAAGGGCCAGCAGTTTTATCCACCATTGTTTTTGCACCATCAGTGCAAATTTCAACACAATGAAAAATCTGAATAACATCTTAGTTATATTATGAAAATAATTTTTACCTCAGGGACTCTCTAAAAAGCTCAGGGACATCAAGGGATCTGAGAGGACTACTCTAATAGGGTTAAATATTAAGGAAGTGTACAGGATTCCCCTACAAAAATAAAAATAATGGCACTTAGACCAGCCAGGAAATTATAGCCAAAGAGACATGAAGAACAGTAGGAATTAGTTGGATTAGGGAAGCAGAAGGGCACTCCAGACTAAAAGAAGAAGCAGGACAAGTGAGAGTATATGTGTGGGAGATATGTAGGCTGAGACCATGAGGGACGGGTTGAGATAGAACTGGAGTCATAGGGACACCTGGGTGGCTCAGAGGGTTGAGCCTCTGCCTTCGGCTCAGGTCATGATCTCAGGGTCCTGGGAGCGAGTCCCGCATCGGGTTCTCTGCTCAGTGGGGAGCCTGCTTCCCCACCCCCTCTCTCTGCCTGCCTCTCTGCCTACTTGTGATCTCTCTCTGTGTCAAATAAATAAATAAAATCTTCAAAAAAAAAAAAAAGGGACACCTGGGTGGCTCAGTTGGTTAAGCGGCTGCCTTCTGCTCAGGTCATGATCCCAGCGTCCTGGGATCGAGTCCCACATGAGGCTCCTTGCTCAGCAGGGAGCCTGCTTCTCCCTCTGCCTCTTCCTGCCACTCTGTCTGCCTGTGCTTGCTCCCACTCTCTCTGACAAATAAATAAATAAAATCTTAAAAAAAATAAATTAAAAAAAAAAGAGCAGGAGTTATATTATGGGAAGTATCGAATGTCATCTAAGGAGTTCAAAATTGACCCTAAGGGTAAAGGACAACCACTAAAGGGTTTTAAGCAGGGGAATGACTTCACAAGATTTTGTGTTTGTTAGGATGATCACTCCTACTGCAGTGTAGATACAGACTCAAAGGCATTAAGACCTTGGAGCAAAAAAATCCCAGAAAGCTGTTGCATTAATCCAGGTGAGAGATAGCTGCCTGAATCCATCAGTAAAATGACAGTGGACTTGGAAATAAATAGATTCATTGGAGAGATATAATGGCATATTCCCTGAGAAGACATGAGGGAGGGGCGGATTTAGAAGGAGGGTCATGATGTTGAGTAAAGGTGCCTGTGAGACGTTCCAGTGGAAATATCGCATAGTCGGATGGGTACATGGGACTGTCAGATTCCATTTATAAGACATTCTTGAAAAAGACAAAACTACAGGAACATAGAATGGATAGATTGGTGGTTGCCAGGGGCTAGGGGGAGAGGAAAGGTGTGACAGAAAAGATAGTATGAAGGAGAGTTTCAGATGATGGAACAATTCTGTATCCTGATTGTGGTAGCAGTAACATAAATCCACACGTCAATTGTACTGTGTATTGATTTAAATAATAAAATAGGCAAATGACTCTGGCTTGCAGAAGGAGTGCCAATGGTGGCATCATTTTCTGAGATTCAGAACAAGGAAAGGAGCTGAGGTGGGTGGTGGGAGACAATGAGGTTTGGGATATACTGAGTTTGAGGTGACCTTGAGACACTCAGTAGGTATCAAGCAGGCAGTGAGACACACCATCTGGAACTCAAAAGGAGAGCTGTGTCTGTTCTTAAAATCTCCAAATTCCTCATTTGGTATAAAATCATGCTTTTCAGGGTGGCTGGGTAGCTCAGTCAGTTAAGTGTCTGCCTTTGGCTCAGGTCATGATCTCAGGGTCCTGGGATCAAGCCCCACATCAGGCTCCCTGCCCCATAGGGAGCCTGCTTCTCCCCCTCCCCCCCTCCCCGCAGCTTGCTGCTCCTCCTACTTGTGCTCTATCTCTCTCTCTCTCTCTCTCTCTCTGACAAATAAATAAAATCCTTTTTAAAAAATCATGCTTTTCTTCTGAACTTCTACATGAGTTATCAAGAGTCACTATTTCATGTTCCCCGTCACTGGTGTTTACATTGGCCTGGCACGGGTCAACTTAATCCTTTCATCCCAACCATAACATGATGGCAAATGATGAATTTTGGTAACTTCTGCTTGTGTGCATGGGGTGGCAGGACGTCTTGTTTACAATATAACAAAGGCAGGGGCACCTGGGTGGCTCAGTTGGTTGGGCATCTGCCTTCAGCTCAGGACATGATCCCGGAATCCCAGAATCAAGCCCCACATTGGGCTCCCCACTCAGCAGGGAGTTTGCTTCTCCCTCTGCCCTTCATCCTGCTCATGTGTGCACTCTCTCTATCTCAAATAAATGAATAAAACATTTTTTTAAAAAAGCAATATAACAAAGACAGAAGGTCACTTAGAACCACCATGGGGCATGAGTCATCATGAGTCAGTGGTATCTGAAGCCAGGAAAGGGTTTGAGAAGGCTTAGAAAGACTGTAGAATGTCAGAA
>RCUC01131165.1:0-38465 GCA_003697995.1 Taxidea taxus jeffersonii
CTTCATATTATACGGTAGGAAAAATAGAAACCAGCTGTGACTTCACAAAAGGGAAATCTCCAGGTGCCTAGGATTGCTGAGTTAGAGGGCTCAGCCACAGTTGAAAATATATTAATTTATTTCTCCTTCACCCTCAGAGGAAAATGAAAAAAAATTTTTTACAAAGAATACTTTAACCCTTAAAGTTTCCAATATTTTCAGTTACAGTATAGCAAATATCAGCTTTGTTGGTTTTTTTCCCCCATTTTTCTTTCTCATACAGTTTCTTATATAGCTATAATTGCTGGTAAGAGAGTTTTTAATGTTTGACAAAAATTTTTTTTCTTTATAATTTTTTTACTATGTTATGTTAGTCACCATACAGTACATCATTAGTTTTTGATGTATTGTTCTGTGATTCATTTTTTGCATATAACACCCAGTGCTCCATGCAATATGTGCCCTCCTTAAACCCATCACTGGGCTATCCCATCCCCACACCACCATTCCCATTCCTCTAAAACCCTCAATTTGATTTCCAGAGTCCATAGTCTCTCATGGTTCTTCTCCCCCTCTGATTGCCACCCCCCTCTTCGTTTTTCCCTTCCTTCTCCTAATGTCCTCCGTGCTATTCCTTATGTTCCACAAATAAGTGAAACCATATGATAATTGTCTTTCTCTGTTTGACTTATTTCATTTAGAATAACCTCCTCCAGTTCTGTCCATGTTGATGCAAATATTGGGTATTCATCCTTTCTGATGTCTGAGTATGTATGAAGATAACTTTATGCATTCATCTTCTAAAAGAGATCTTGGTCCCTTCCACAGTTTGGCTATTGTGGACATTGCAGCTATGAACATTGGGGTGCATATGGCCCTTCTTTTCACTACACCTGTATCTTTGGGGTAAATACCCAGTAGTACAATTGCTGGGGCATAGGATAGCTCTAGTTTTAGCTTTTTGAGGAATCTCCACACTGCTTTCCAAAGTGGCTATACCAGCTTGCATTCCCACCAAGAGTGTAGAGTGTTCCTATTTCTCCACATCCTCTCCACAATTTGTTGTTTCTTATCTTGTCAGTTCCAAACGGTGTAAGGTGGTAACTCAATGTGGTTTTTTGATTTGAATTTCCCTGATGGCTAATGATGATGTCTTTTCATGTGTCTGTTAGCCATTTGCATGTCTTCTTTGGAAAAGTGTCTGTTCATATCTTCTGCCCATTTTTTGACATGATTATTTGTTTTTTGGTGTTGAGTTTGAGAAGTTCTTTATAGATCTTGGATACCAGCCCATTATTTGTGTTTGATTTGCAAATACCTTCTCCCATTCCGTGGGTTGCCTCTTTGTTTTGTTGACTGTTTCCTTTGCTGTGCAGAAGCTTTTTATCTTGAAGAAGTCCCAGAAGCTCATTATTGCTTTTGTTTCCTTTGCCTTTGGAGACGTATCTTGAAAGAAGTTGCTGTGGCCGGTGTCGAAGAGGTTACTGCCTGTGTTCTCCTCTAGGATTTTGATGGATTCCTGTCTCACAATGAGGTCTTTAATCCATTTAGAGTTTATCTTTGTGTATGGTGTAAGAGAATGGTCGAGTTTCAGTCTTCTGTATATAGCTTGACAAAACATTTTAAAGATCACAAACAATTGTAATTGTGCCAATTATTAAGATTATTTTGTATGCTTTCAGCATGTAGTCATTTTTATGATCTGCCAGGACACTGTCCTGCAAGGACTGCCTGCATATGCCTATTTATAGCTATGTATTTGTTTCTGTTTGTGCAAATAGAGAAGGAAACTGTGAGTAAGCCACATAGTTACAGAAAAGTAGGAACTGTTTTCATAATAGCAAATAGAAAGACATTTTTGTCTGTGTGTTCCAAGATGAAAGAACCCACCATTGTCAGGAGGAAACTAATTTCACAGACTTGATTCTCATTGCCTAGGAAATGAAATCTCCAGATGGGTACTAATTACAAGAAGAAAAGGCATCTATAACATTTTAAAACTCTTTTTATCATGGAAAAATGGAAACACAACACACAAAAAGAACACCATAATGATCCCCCCTCAACCAGCTTAAACAATAATCAATAATTTTGCCAATCTTGTTAATCATTCTCCCTTTGCCCCTCCCCCTTTTTTGCTGAAGTATTAGAAAGCAAATCCCAGGAATTATATTATTTTACCAGTAAATGCATCAATATGTATCTCTAACAAAAAAGAATATGTTTAGAGAGCACAGCCCAGTGCCATCTTCTGTGTAATGAAATTAGCAATAATTCCTGAACACCACATCAGGCTGATTCTATTTACACACACACACACACACATATATATATATATATTTTTTTTTCATATTTAGCCCATATTTGAGTTTCCCAAATTGTCTCAAAAATGCCTTGTTTAGGGGCGCCTGGGTGGCTCCATGGGTTAAAGCCTCTGCCTTTGGCTTAGGTCATGATCCCAGGGTCCTGTGATTGAGCCCCACATTGGGCTCTCTGCTCAGCAGGGAGCCTGCTTCCCCCTCTCTCTCTGCCTGACTCTCTGCCTACTTGTGATCTCTGTCTGTCAAGTAAATAAATAAGGTCTTTAAAAAAAATGCCTTTTTTACACATGGGTATGTCAAATCAGAAGCCATGGAGGGTCCACATGGCACTCAGGTGTCAGATGGAATGCCTCTTGTAATTAATCTACTTCCCTATTTCCCATGCCACTTCTTTATTGAGGAAAATATCATTTGTCTTGTAAAATGTCCCACACTCTCATTGTTTCCTCTGGCATTATTTCATTTGCTCTGTTTCTTGTATTTCCTGCAAGTTTGTAGTTAGATCTACAGACTTGATGTTCAGGTTCTTTTTTTCCTTTTTTCCTCTTGGTGACAAGAGTAGCTGCATATGGAGTGTTATGGGCATCACATGCGAGGACACCCAGTAGTCTGGTCGACTGACTTTATGAATCATCATTCCTATAGACAGTAATGTAATTGCTTATTAGATTCATCCTACAACACACACATAACTGTTTTGTAATAACAATACTACAGACCACTAACAATAAAACCACTGAATGCAGGGGCTCCTGGGTGGCTCAGTTGGTTAAATGTCTGCCTTCAGCTCAGGTCATGATCCTGGGGCCATGGGAGTGAGCCCTGCATTGGGCTCCCTGCTCCGTGGGGAGTCTGCGTCTCCCTCTCCCTCTGCCCCTAACATCCCCCCAATTCTCTCAAAATAAATAAATATTTAAAATAAAAACAATTCTTTTTGTCATTAAGATGTATATATCCTACCAAATATTTTTAGTAAGAATAATACTTTTTTTGTTACCCAAAATAATTCTTCCTTTGTGCTGATAGTCATCTTTTTTCCTCTTTGATATAATTATGCTTTTACAATTATGTATAATAGTACATGGCAGCAAAAATCAAAACAAATAAAATCAGTGTTCTGAGAAATATTGCTTCTATTCCTACCTTTTCCTCTTCCCTATTCCATCCCTTTTTCTAAGTATTCAATTTTAGTAGTTTTTAGTTTATCTATATAGTTTTTCCATTGTTTCCTTTTGAAAAATATGAGCAAATACACCATATTCTACCCCCCTTCAACTTCTTACATTGAAGTAGCAATGTATAGCCTTCTGCTTCTTGCTTTTCTCACTTAACATGTCCTAGAGATTGTTCCTTTTTATTTTTTATTTTATTTTATTTATTTTTTTCAAAGATTTTATTTATTTTATTAGTTAGAGAGAGAGAGCAAGCACAGGCAGACAGAGAGGCAGGCAGAGGCAGAGGGAGAAGCAGGCTCCCTGCTGAGCAAGGAGCCCGATGTGGGACTCGATCCCAGGACGCTGGGATCATGACCTGAGCCCAAGGCAGCCGCTTAACCAACTGAGCCACCCAGGCGTCCCCCTATTTTATTATTTTTTGAAGATGTTACTTATTTGACAGAGAGAGAGAGAGAGAGAGAGAGAGAGAACACAAGCAGGGGGAGTAGCAGGCAGAGGCAGAGGGAGAAGTAGGCACCCCACTGAGCAGGGAGCCCAATGTGGGACTCGATTCCAGGACCCTGGGATCATGACCTAAGCAGAAGGCAGACACTTAACTAAGATACACTGGTGTCCCTGAGATTGCTCCCTTTGAAAATAATGCTATGAATTTTAAAATGATTCTGTCATAGGGAGCACTGTATAACAAAACCCTAAAACCTAAATCAAAGATGTGGACTTTAGAGTCTTACTGGTGAACTAACTATGAAAAGGAAACTTAACCTGATGACCCCAGTGGCGAGGGTTTTAATTATTTGGGAGAGGCAGGCAGATCCTGGGCCCCAAATGAGAACCAACTGGTTCATAATCACATCCTGTATCCTTGCTGGTTTGCAAAATATCCTTTTTCTTTTAAAATTTGGTTGATTACTCTTTCCTGAGAAGGCATCAAGCTAAGTATTGCAGTAGCTGGAAGGAATACAAATAATGAAGGTGTGAAATGATGAAGATAGGAACTGGATTCACATTATTTATGTTAAGATAAATTTAAGTGTAAAGTAAGTAATAGTTGATGATAGGGCATTTTTGTATGCTTGTCTGCAATGTATGGCATTTGAGAGTTCTAAAGAACATTTTCGTAAGTTTTTAATTTTGTTTAAATTGTTTCAGGGACTTTACATAAAATTTGTAATAAACGTTTACATGTTTAAGAGATTGATTTTTCAACATTGTATTTATTTAAATTAATGTTTATTAAATAGAACCCTAAAATACAAATATCAGTCAATGTTTGTCTCCAGGCATAAGAACCCCCTTGGGCATTAAAGACTGTTTTAATAATTTGCAAAAGATAAAAAAAATCTAAGAAAATCACTCATGAAAAATCCAACACTTTATAGCATGTCATGGTACTGTTACAGACACTGCTCACTTCTGCATTAAAGATGTGGTTTCTTTTTAGTATTTTTGTTATTTCTTTGAACTTTTCCAGTCTATGGGAAAAAAAAAATCAGAGTCGGGAGGGATTTGAAGTAATGCATTCAACATGTATTTACAAACCGTGTCTCAGTCTGTTCAGGGTGCTGTAACAAAATATAGCTGTTGGAAACAGCAGAAGTCTGTTTCTCCAGTTCGGGAGGCTGGGAGGTCCAAGATTAGGGTGCTGGCAGATTCCGTGTCTGGTGAGAGCCGAGCCCCTAGTTCATTAACTGCCCACTTCTTGTCTTATAGCAGCAGGGAAAACCCCCTGGAGTGTCTTATAAACGCACTGATCCATTTGTAAGGGCTCCACCTTCATGGGCTAATCATCTCCCAAAGGCCCCATCTCCAAATGCTATCACATTGGAGATTGGGTTTCAACATACGAATTTTAGCGGACAGAAACATTCCATCCATAGCAAATCCCATACTACATTGCTAGCATTATTCTAGAATGTTGGTATATGGGATAGTAATGAAGCTCATCAATGAAGTAAAGACATGATACTTTAAAATATGATGAGATATGTTAAAGTAATTTAATGTAGGATCTCTCGATTCAAGGATTAACTGAGCAGAAAAGGAATTGCCTACCACAAGAAAGTGTTTGTTATAATATACTAAAAAGCAAAAATTGTAATATGAATTTAATGATTTACATTTATTTTTTGTTTGGTAATTACCAGATTTGTTTGGTTCTTACCTATTATTGTAGTAGGTATTTCAAATATTATAGAGGTAAAACATTTTTTCTTCTATTGGCATTATGTAAACACATCAGTTTTCTCAGATGTAATAAATGGACAATATCTAACAAAGTTAAAAATTAAGGGAGACCAATTACTACTGCCACTAAAGAACCATAAATTCAGTATTGTTTGTCAGTTAGCATTCATGGTTTGTGCTAGTATTTCATTATTTTTTCATTTATACAAAATTTATTACAAAATTTCCCCAGGCCTCACCAGCCTAGGATACAAGGAGAACAAAGTTGATAGTAATATTCCAAATTTCACTGCCTCTAGTCCCTATCTTCATAATCCAAGAGGTTGGTTTTCCCTTAAAATTCCAACCAATTGTATTTGGGAATCCCAAAGCTGTCCAGTGTGAATTCAAGAATTCCCCTTCACCGTCTGTCCCAAGCCCATTTAGCTGTCTGAAGGTAAGCCTCAGCGCTGAGGCTGTTGCCTTCTTGAGAGCCCTGAGGTCTGATGGAGGTGGAGACTGAGGCTTCTTCAACCACAAATCTTTAATATGCCAAAACAGTGCTCCTTTCTCTGGACTGCTGCTCTGCTCAAACCATACCCAGTGGTCACACTGTTTGAAAGACATACTTTTATGAAGACCTCAGATCAGTCAAACTTGCACTTTAAGACTAATTCCACAACTGTTTGCCTGCCAAAATGGTACCACTATGTGGCAAGAGCTCAAAATATCCACGTTCCCAGTAGCTTTGGAGTAAAACGCTTCTTGATTAAATTTTAATTGGAGGTATTGCATTATTTCAAAATTTGGTGTAACGTAAGACTTTATAATATTTTTATCACATTATTTCAAATTTTCAGAACTTCAGAGTCAGACAAAAGTGGATGGCATTGTGCTATGTGTGCTGAATAGAAGTGGAGGAAATGTCTTCTCTCATTTTGTGTCACACAAATAGTGCCAAGTGCCTCATAAGAGCAGTTCTTTGGGATTTTTCCTGTGGTTTCTTTTTCCTTAAGGCTCTGACCCCCAATCCGTGGGGCTGAGATGGATAATATATGTGCCCCCCGCCCATAACCCCTGCATTCCAGTCATTCTTTCAGATGCTAGACGCAAACTCCTTCTTCAGCTTCTCATCAAAACAAATTCAGAACAAAAACATTTAAATTGGCTTCTAGAACTTTTTCTGTAAAAATACATTAAAGACACCCAGATACTGAATTCATCAGATTTAGTCTGGGACCATGCCTTGTTTGCCCTTCATAGTCATTAAACATTGAAAAATACAGAAAAGGAGAACAAAGAAAAAAGTGGGATAGTTTTCATATCAACTGAATCATCAGTGCTAATACGCAGTCCTTGTTTAGACCCCAGTTTGAACAAACTAACTACTTGAGATATTTGGGGGAACAATTCCAGAGAGTTGGATATGGAGTGGGCATTAAATGATATTAAATAATTATTGTTAATTGTCTCAGTTGGGATAATGCAGCTGTGGTTGTGAAGAAAATGTGATTCTATTTTAGAAATAGATACTAAAAATTTTGGCTTGTATACTTTATATACTTCAAAGACATTGTTGACAGTGTTAAATGTAGACTATGGGTATTAGGTATTCATTCTAATTCTCTGTAAGTTTGAAATTTTTTTAATAAGATTAAAAAAAAAGATTATTTATTTATTTGACAGAGAGAGATCACAAATAGGCAGAGAGTCAGGCAGAGAGAGAGAGGAGGAAGCAGGTTCCCTGCCAAGCAGGGAGCCTGATGCGGGGCTCGATCCCAGGACCCTGAGATCATGACCTGAGCCAAAGGCAGTGGCTTAATCCACTGAGCCACCCAGGCACCCCTAATAAGATATTTTTAAGACTGAGTTGTAATATGCTACATGTAGCATCTTTTTAAAAAGAGATCACTATTGTGATTTTATCTTTCCTCCAAACTATAAAAAATGTTTCCCTGAAACTAGTGTGTTAGGTTGAATTATTTTCCTTGAATCATATTGTATGCTGCTGGAACTCAGTTTAAAACAGATGGCCTTAACACAAGGATAAGACATATTCTCAGTAGTAATAGCGACATACCACACTGATAATTCCTACAGAGGTGGGGAGTGAGCATGAGCAGTTTACAGAGGTTCACAGGAGATTCTAATTGGCCTCTGGAGAAGGGGCCACCAGCCTAAAAGAAAAGAGCAGTGTCAAATTCTAAATAAATGCTGACAAAATTCTTTTGCAACTAATTCATTATTGAGACATTCCCACTCTAATTTTAGAAACAATCTCCCCTGGCAGAATTTTTTTCTTTTATTTCCAGACTCAGAGCTAATCTTATAATATTACTGGACTCTCAGAAATTGTATAGAGATGTACCTTTCTCTCCTTCTCCTTCTCTTTAGTTATCACTCAGTCTGTGTGTAGCAGTCCTTCTGGGAAATTGGGGAGAGTGGTCTGTGAGGGCCTGGAAACAGAGTGCTCACTGTGAGGTCCTTTATACCAATGCCAAGTTGCTTTTTATCCAGCAACTTTTGCATGGTCATTGCTTGAACCCTTTAGTCTCCATTTTTAGAAGCCAGATGGCAGAGAATTGACAATTTTCCAAGGAAGTCAGTCCATACATATTTGTTGAGCTCCTACTCCGTGCAATCCTATCAGCTGGAATAAAAAAGTGAGGGAAAGAGTATTTTCTAATCACTAGCAGCTAACTAATATATAGCCGCTATCAAGAATAGAAGGCAGTGGGGAAGATGGTGGAATAGCAGGACCCTGAGCTCATCACACAACAAGTCAATAGCTGCTACATATATTGCAACTAACTTTGAAAATAAGCTGGACTGGCAGATCATATCTTGCAGAGAGAAGTCCACATCAAAAAGGATAGGAGGGGTAGAGATGTGGTCAATAACCAAACTCTTGAGAAGAGAACCAAACAAACCACAAGTGGGAGGGACTCTAGAAGCATGGAGGAGTGAGGGGATCAGACCCTCACACCAGGCACCACTGGCCCTGGGGACCCACACTGGGAAGATGAGTTCCCATAACACCTGGCTTTGAAAATCAGTGGGACTTAACTCTGGGAGCTTTAAAAATCAGCAGGGCTTAGCTCTAAGAGAGCTTGGGGGAGAGGGTGATAGGAAACCAAGCCCCACCCTTAAAGATCCAGGATACTAAATGACTCTGTGGAGGCACAGCACAGAAACAGAAATTTGAAAAGTGCTTGGGGTATACGTGAAGGAGATTTATTGACTAATTTTAGGACATGTGTTGGAAGAGCAGGGATCTGCAGGAGAGTTCTTTGGGAACAAAAGAGCTAGGGGGAGCCATTTTTCTTGCCCTCCTCCAGTCTAGATAGCTGCCTGCTTGGGGGAGCCTATTCTAATGCTCTCCATCTATTGATTACTAGGACTGCTGCTCTGGCATTCTCTTTTAGCCCCACACTATCCAACTCACCTACCTTGGGAGGTGTTCCTCCAAAGTGGCTCCAACTCTGCCCTACCTGGCAGGCAGTCCTGGCTAGAACCAGTCCCTCTCCAAACTGACTCTTGCCCTGTAGACATTGGGAGATAATTCCACACACCAGCTCATCAGCATAGGAAACAAGACCTGCTTGTCAGTGCATCCACATCTGTCGCAGCAACTAATTGCAGAGAGCGAGGCTAAGGACCAGTCTGACCCACCAGTGTGTCTACAGCAATAGAAAGACACATGCAGCCTATACAGGGGACACCCCTGGAACACTTGGTTCTGGTGTCTAGGGGGAACTGCAATACAATGCACAATAGGACCGCACCATAAGACCACAACTTTCAAGACCAGGAGACATAGCTGACCAACCTAATACATAGAAACAGATACAGAGAGTTAGACAAAATGGGGGAGATGGAGGTATATGTCCCAAATGAAATAAGAAGACAAAAATCACAGAAAAAGAGCTAAACTAAATGGAGATAAGCAGTACACATAATAAAAACCAAAATAATGATCATAAGATACTTACTGGACTGGAGAGAAGAGTGAGTAACTCAATGAGAAACTTCAACAGAGATAAAAACCAGTCAGAGCTGAATTATATAATTGAGATGAAAAATACACTAGAGGGAATCAATATCAGATTAAATGATGCAGAAGAATGGGTCAGTGGGGCACCTGGGTGGCTCAGTTGGTTAAGTTTCTGACTCTAGATATTGGCTTAGGTCATGATCTCAGGGTCATAGGATCAAGCACTATATTGGGGCTCTTGCTGGTCATGGAGCCTTCTTAAGATTCTCTCTCTCCCTCTGTCCCTCCCCACAACTTACTCTCTCCCTCTCAAAAAAAAAAAACCACACACACACAAAACGGATCAGGAACCCAGTCAACAGGAGGACTGAGTAGTGGGAAGCAACAAAGCTGAATAGCAAAAAGAAAAAGAATAATAGAGATGCAAATAAGTTAAGAGACCTCTGCAACATCATCAAATATAGCTACATTTACATTATAGGGATCCCAGAAAGTGAAAAAAGAAAGGGGTAAACATTTTATTTGAAGAAATAATAGCTGAAACTTACCTAACCTGGGGGAAGGCAATAGACATCCAGGTCCAGGAGGCAAAGAGAGCCTCAAAGAAGATGAACCCAAAGAACTGCACACTAAGACACATAATAATTAAAATGGCAAAATGTAAAAATGAAAAGAAAACCTTAAATATAGAAGGAGAAATCAAACAGTTACATGCCAGAAACAATCCATAAGGTTATCAGTTGATTTTTTAGCAGAAACTTTGTAGGTCAGAAAAGAATAGCATGAAATATTCTAAGTGCTGAAGGGAAAAACACCACAACTGAGAATACTCTACCTGGCAAAATTATCATTCGGTTGAAAGTGAGATAAAATCTACCTAGCTAAATAAAACTTAGAGGAGTTCATCACCACTAAACCTGCCTTACAAGAAAAGTTAAATGGTGGGGCGCCTGGGTGGCTCAGTGGGTTAAGCCTCTGCCTTCAGCTCAGGTCCTGATGCAGGGTCCTGGGATCAAGCCCAAGCCCCGCATCAGGCTCTCTGCTCAGCAGGGAGCCTGCTTCCCTCTCTCTCTCTCTCTTGCTGCCTGCCTCTCTGCCTACTTGTGATCTCTGTCTGTCAAATAAATAAAATCTTAAAAAAAAAAAAAGAAAAGAAATGTTAAATGGAATTCTTCACTTAGAAAAGACCATGCCTAGAAGTAAGAAAATTAGGAAAGGAAAAAATTTCACTAGTAAAAGCCTAGAAGTAAGAAAATTAGGAAAGGAAAAAATTTCACTAGTAAAAGCAAACATAGATTAATTGCTTATAAAGCCAATATGGAGTTAAAACACAAAAGTAGTAAGATCAATTATATCTGTAATTAGGGAATACACAAAGTAAAAAGATGTAAAATATGATGTGAAATGCATAAAATGTGAATGGGGGAGTAAAAATTCAATGCTTTCAGAATGTGTTCAAACTTAAGCCTTCATCACCTTCCTATAGACTGTTATACAAATACAGTGTTTTATATGAACCTCGTGGTAACCGCAAATCAACAGCCTGTAATAGATACACAAAAAGTAAAGAGAAAAGAATCCAAGCATAACACTAAAGAAAGCCATCAAACCATAAGGAAAGAAAGCAAGAGAAGAGAGGAATAGAGAATAACTACAAACACAACTAGAAAACAATTAACAAAATGGCAATAAGTACATACCTGTCAATAATTACTTTAAATGTAAATGGATTAATGCACCAATTAATAAAAAAAATAGTGCAACCAAATGGATAAAAAAAATAGGACCCCTCAATATTCTGCCTACAAAAGATTCAGTTTAGACCTAAAGATACATACCCATGGAAAGCAAAGGGCTGGAAAAAGATATCCCATGCAAATGGAAGTGAAAAACAAAACAAAAACCAGGGTCGCAACACTTATATCAGACAAAATAGACTTTAAACTAAGACTGCAAGAAGAAGAAGAAGAAGAAGAACAACAACAACAACAACAACAACAACAACAAAAAGAAGGGCTTTATACAATGCTAAAAGGATCAATCCAACCAGGGAATGCTATTGTAAATATTACGCACACAACATACATAAATACTAAATACATAAAGCAAATATTAACAGACATAAAGGGAGATTGCCAGTAATATTAGGGGAATTTAACACCTCACGTACATCAACTGATAGATCATCCAGACAGAAAATCCATAAGGAAACATTGGCTTTAACCAATACATTAGACCAGATGAACTTAAGAGATATACACAGAACATTTCAACCAAAAACAACGGAATACACACTCTTTTCAAAAACACATGGGACATTGTCTATGATAGATAATATGTGGAGCCACTTTAATAAGTTTAAGAAGATTGAAATAGTATCAAGCATCTTTTCTAATCATAATGATATGAAACAAGAAAAGAAAACCTGGAAGAAACACAAACACGTGGAGACTAAACATTGTGTTACTAAACAAGCAATAGGTCAAAGAAGAAATCAAATTAGAAATTAAAAAATAGGGGCACCTGGGTGGCTCAGTGGGTTAAAGCCTCTGTCTTTGGCTCAGGTCATGATCCTGGGATCCTGGGATCAAGTCCTGCATTGGGTTCTCTGATCCATGGGGAGCCTGCTTCCTCCTCTCTCTCTGCCTGCCTCTCTGCCTACTTGTGATCTGTCTGTCAAATAAATAAATAAAATCTTAAAAAAAAAAACAAATAAAAAACACATAAAGACAAATGAAAATGGAAAAACAATGGTGCAAAATCTTTGGGATATACCAAAAGTAGTTCCAAGAGAAAAATTTATAATAATATAGGCCTACCTCAAGAAACAAGAAAAATCTTAAATAATCTAACTTTATACTGAAAAGAACAATAAAAAAAGGCTAACAAAACCAAAATCCAAATTAGTAGAAGGAAGGAAATAATAAAGATTAGAATAGAGGGACGCCTGGGTGGCTCAGTGGGTTAAGCTGCTGCCTTTGGCTCGGGTCATGATCTCAGGGTCCTGGGATCAAGTCCCACATCGGGCTCTCTGCTCAGCAGGGAGCCTGCTTCTCCCCTCCCCTCTCTGCCTGCCTCTCTGCCTACTTGTGTGATCTCTGTCAAATAAATAAATAAAATCTTAAAAAAAAGATTAGAATAGAAATAAATGAGAGAGAGTAAAAAAAAAATCAATAGAAAAGATCAATGAATGCAAGAGCTGGTTTTTTGAATAGATAAACAAAATTGATAAACCTTTAGCAAGTTTCATTAAGAAAAAAAGAGGATTCAAGTAAATATTTTTAGAAATGAAAGAGAGAAATAACAACAAATATCACAGAAATACAAAGGATTATAAGAGAATATTATGAAAATTATATGCCAAAATATTGGACAGCTTGGAAGAAATGGATAAATTCCTAGAAACATACAATCTCCCAAAACTGAATCAGAAAATAATAGCAAATTTGAGTAGACCAATTACTAGTAATGAAATTGAATTGAATCAATAATCAAAAAACTCCCAACTAATGGAAGTCCAGGACTAGATGGCTTTATAGATGAATTCTACCACACATTTAGAGAAGACTTAATACCCATCCTTCTCAAACTATTCCAGAAAATAGAAAAAGAAAGAATGCTTTAAATTCATTCTATGAGACCAACATTACTCTGATACCAAAACCAGACAAAGACACTGCAAAAAGAGAAAACTACAGGTCAATATTCCTGGGGAACATAGACGTAAAAATCCTTAACAAAATGTTAGCAAATGTAATTCAACCTTACATTCAAGGGATCGATCACTACAATCAAGAGGGATTTATTCCAGGGATGCAATCTTTGCAAATCAATTAAAATGATGCATCACATTAACAATAAGAAGGATAAAAACCACATGATTATCTCAATAGATGCAAAAGTATTGACAAAATACATATCTATTTATGATAAAACTGTCAATAAACTGGGTATACAGGAAACACCCCTCAACATAATAAAGGCTACATATGAAAAACCCACAGCTACATACTCAGTGGTGACAACTGAAAGCCACTTCTCTAAGATCAGGAAAAAGACAAAGATGTCTATTTTCACTTCTTTTATTCAACAAAGTACTGAAAAGTCCTAGCCACATCAATCAGACAAGAAAAAGAAATAAAAGGCATCCAAACTGGTAAGGAAGAAGTAAAACTGTCATTGTTTGCAGATGACATCATGCTATATGTAGAAATCCACAGGACGGGGCACTTGGGTGGCTCAGTGGGTTGAGCCGCTGCCTTCGGCTCGGGTCATGATCTCAAGGTCCTGGGATCGAGTCCCGCATCAGGCTCTCTGCTCAGTGGGGAGCCCGCTTCCCTCTCTCTCTCTCTCTCTCTGCTTACTTGTGATCTCTGCCTGTCAAATAAATAAATAAATAAATAAATAAAAATCTAAAAAAAAAAAAAAAAGAAATCCACAGGACTCCACCAAAACACTCTTAGGATTAATAAATGAATTCACTAAAGTTGCAGGATAGAAAACTGATACAGAAAAATCTGTTGCATTTGTATATGCAGTATAATAACACAGTAGCAGAAAGAGAAATAATAATAATAAAAAAACAATTCTACTTACAATTGCATCAAAAGAATAAATAACCTATGAATAAACTTAACCAAGGAGGTGAAAGACTTATACTCTGAAAATGATAAGACATCAATGAAAGAAAATGAAGATGACACAAATGGAAAGACATACCATGCTCATGGATTGGAAGAATTAATCTTAAAATGTCCATAAGAGTCAAAGAAATCTACAGTCAATGCAATCTCTATCAAAATACAAACAGCAGTTTTTAAAAACAAAACTAGAGCAATACTAAAATTTGTATGGAACCACAAAAGAACTTGAATAGCCAATGCAATCTTGGGAAAAAACAAAGCTGGAGGTACTACAATCTCAGATTTTAAGATATATTACAAAGCTATTGTAATCAAAACAGTATGGTACTGGCACAAAAGTAGACCCATAGATCAAGGGAATAGGATAGAGAGCCCAGAAATAAACCCACAGGTACACTGTCAAACTATGACAAAGGAGGCGGGAATATACAAACTATAGAAATGATCCATGAAAGTATAGTTTAGGGAGCAGGATTGTACAATGGGAAAAAGACAGTCTCTTCAACAAATGGTGTTGGGAAAACCGAACAGCTGCATGTAGAAGAATGAAACTGAACCACTTCCATACACCATGTACAAAAATAAACTCAAAATGGAATAAAAACCTAAATGTGAGACTTGAAATCATAAAACTTCTAAGAGAAAACATAGGCAGTAATCTCTTGGACGATAGCCTTAGCAACATGTTTATGGATAGTCTTCTCAGGCAAAGGAAGTAAAAGCAAAAATAAACTACCAGGAGTACACCAAAATAAAAAGTTTTGCACAACAAAGGAAACTGACAACAAAATAGAGAGGTAACTTCCTGAAGGAGAGAAGGTATTTGCAAATGACACACCTGATAGGGCTTAAAATCCAAAATATATAAAGAATTTGTACAACCCAACACCAAAACACACAACACAAATACTCCAATTAAAAATGGGCAGATGATCAGAATAAACATTTTTCTAAAATCGACATACAAATGTCCAGCATATGCATGAAAAGATGCTCAACATCACTCATCGTTAGAGAAATGCAAATCAAAACCACAAGGAAATATCACCTCATACCAGTCAGAATGGCTAGTATCAAAAAAACAAGAAATTACAAGTGTTGATGAGGATGTGAAGAAAAGAGAACTCCTGTGCACTGTTGGTGAGAATGTAAATTGGTGCAACTAATGTGGAAAATAGTACAGATGTTCTGCAAAATTTAAAAATAGCATATAGTCTATTAATTCTACTTATGGTTACTTATTTGAAGAAAATGAAAACACGAATTTGAAAAGATATGTGTACCCCTATGTTTACTGCAGCATTATTTATACTAGACAAAATATGGAAGCAACCCAAGTGTCCATCAATAGATAGATGGATAAAGATAAATGGTGGTAGATATATATGAAGGCATATTATCCAGCCATTTGAAAAGAGTGAGATCTTGCCATTTGCGACAACACAGATGGACCGAGAGGCTGTTACGCTAAGTGAAGTCGGTTAGACAGAGAAAGACAAAAGCCATATGATTTCACTTACACGTGGGCTCCAAAAAAACAGAAGAAATGACAGGATTTTTTTTTTTAAAGATTTTTATTTATTTGACACACACACAGAGAGAGAGAGAGCACAAGTAGGGAAAGCAGCAGGCAGAAGAAGAGGGAGATGCAGGCTCCCCGCTGAGCAGAGAGCCCGATGCGGGAATTGATCCCAGGACGCTGAGATCATGACCTGAGCTGAAGGCAGAGGCTTAACCAACTGAGCCACCCAGGTGCCCCGAAATGACAGGACGTTTTTAAACAAATTAATAATCTAACACATTATTTTTGTTTAACAAACAAAAAGAACAGAAACAGAGTCATACATTCAGTGAAAAAACTGATAGTTGCCAGAGGTGAGGTGTGTAGGGAATATGTGAAGTGGCAGAGGGGATTAAGAGATACAAGCTCTGAGTTAGAAAATTAATAAGTCATGGCGATGAAAAGCACTGCATAGGGAATCTAGTCAATAACATTGTGAAAATCTTGTATGATGACAGATGCTTACCACACTAGTTGTGGTAAGCACTGAGTAATGTATAGAATGTTTTAATCACTTTGTTATACACCTGAAACTAATAGAACATCGTATGTCAACTATATTGCAACAATGATAAATAAATACATAAATAATAATAATAATAATAATAAATACAGATATTTCAAGTAGCACGTTGCTGGAGCGTAGTGAAGACGCTGAACAGTGGAAGCAGAACCATGTGACTGAGTGTCCCTGCGCGTGTGTCTGATGGTTAGACTGGCGAGAGGTGCTACTGATGCATGCGCGGCCCCAAGTGGGGGATGGGCATTCCTGGGCTTGAGCCTTTACTGCAGGCCACTACCCTGACACACACACACTCTCTCTTTTATTAAAAAAAAAAAAAAAAAAGATTTTATTTATTTGAGAAAGAGAGAGAGGTCAGCATCAGGGGAGGAGTGGGAGAGGGAGAAGCAGACTCCCTGCTGAGCATCGGGTGACACTTTCTTAAAGCTATTTTCCCTGTGGAGAAAACAAGAAGATGCCAACAATGAGGAAAAACAGTGGCTATTTTCATTCCATTAGTGTTTTTGTTTTGTTTTGTTGGGAGAACAATATATGTGGAATTAAAATAAGAATTGAAGGAAAGGAGGGGTGCCTGGGTGGCTCAGTTGGTTAAGGGTCTGCCTTCTGCTCAAGTCCTGATCTCAGGGTCCTGGGATTGGGCCCCATATGGGGTTCCCTGTTCAGTGAGGAGCTGGCTTCTCCCTCCTGACCCTCCCACTGCTCCTGCTCTCTCTGTCTTTCTCAAATAAATAAAATCTTTTTAAAAAATTTTAAAAAAGAACTTAGGGAAAGGAACTCTTGAAAAAAGAATATTAGAATGACAAACTCTTCAGCATATAAACTGGTTTCATGAGGACTTTTTCAAGAATAGAATTGAAAAAACACTTTTATGCTGATTTAAAGAGTTGATTATTAGAAAACTCAAGTTCAAGAGTTACTGGCTGAATAATTTTTGTTTTCATTCATTTGATCATGTAATATGCCCATTTTTAAATGAACTATGTCATTCATTGTAGATATTTATATAGTTCTTTCCAGGTTATATCCTCTAAAGAAAAAAGTTTAATCTTAGGAAATTTAGCAGCTAATGGCAGAGCAAGAAAATTGTATTGTAGATGAAATTTGTCTTTACTTCTGCCATTTCATTCCTTTCCTGGTTTTAGCTCTACTTTGCTGTGATATCCCCAATACTTCTACTTTGTTCGTCTAGATTCCTTTCCCTTATGAAAATCAGAATTTAGTAGAATTCTGTCATTTTAGTAAAATGACTTCAATGATTTATGATCTCCTTCACCACAAGAATAATTTGCATATAATCTCCATCAAACTGACGATTTCCAAATGTCATTGAACATCAGGCAGAATATCAGGGGGCTGACGGGCCTTTGTTGTACACTTAAAATAGCTCCATGATTAACGTGTGTGTGTTGTATCTGTGAACTCAACAAAGCATTGACAGCAGTGTGCAAAGGAGAAAAACGTTTGTCTTTGAAAAGCAGAATTCAGAGTTCTGGGCAGTTGGTATAGATTTGAACCAAACAGATGTGGCCACGTGTTTGCCAAACGGTGGTGATAACGCGAGAAAAAATAACATTAGCACTTCACAGCACCATGTACATATAACAAATGTGTTAATATGATATTATCTTACTCATTAAAGAAGGTACAGAAGGTACAGATGATTTCAGGAATCCTCAGTTAGCTGTTTTTGCACATGTTAACATATGTTATGGTGAATAGTTGCAAGTGATCGATAAATTTGCATCTGTTTCAGCATATTCCAAAATTTTAATTTATGTGGCTTTCCTATTACTCTTTGGTGAGGCATTACTGTAAGCTTTTTTTTTTTTTGAAAAGAAGATTTCATTTTATACTCTTGAGAATGCAAAATCTTTCAGTTTAATGGTGACCAGCAGACCCACAACTCTATATTCCTAACAATACAGCTGACAATAATAGTACCATGGAACTTACTTAAAATGCTTTAAAGTAAATACAATATAATGAGAAAATTTTAAGTTGTGATTTTAATGTTTGAAAAATAGATAGTGGACATATACAATAAAGTTACAGAATACATAAATGGCACGTAGTTCTTCTAATCTGTTCCTGTCTCCCTACTGCTCAATGCAAACATTTCTCTCATTTTCCTCTGTATCTTCTGGAGTTGGCCTTTGCTTTTCATTTATTTCTAATGTGTGCTATTTAATTTATTTATTTACTTTAGATGACTCCAGAATTGATGACAAAAGCATGTACTTTCTATACTGGACATTTAGTAAAGACCCACTTTTGGTAAGAATGTGGTTTTCACATCCCATTTCTTTGTGTTTTTATTCTTAATATTCTCTATAGGAAGAACAACTCATTTTTGGCCATTCTGATTTTATCTATTTAATCATGTTTCCACCATTTTGCATTATATATTTCTTTTATTTTTATTTAGCATTTACTTAGTTAAAATACGTTCTTTACTTCTTCAAGGTATTGCTTTTCTTCAAAGTGTAAGTCTACAATCACTTCATCTGAAACCCTTGGAGATATGTTTGAAATTTAGATTCTTTTTCTTAAAAAAATTTTACAAAGGTAATTTCTACACATTCTATGTATTATATAGCATCTTCAGTGGTGTCTGGGGCAGCATGTTAGAACCAAACATATTAAAACATATTATTATTTCTATTATATATGTTATATATATATGCATATAAAATGAAATGTCTATGAAATGAAATTTTAAAAAGACTACGAATAGCTATGTGTCAAGTCCAGAGAGTTTTTGATGCAAAATTACTTTAGTTTTTAAATTTTTATTTGTTTACTTTTAAGATTTATTTATTTATTTTAGAGAGAGAGACAGAGTGTGGGGGAAAGAGGGAGAGGGAGAGAGAATCTGCACTGAGTGTAGAGCCTGTTGTGGGGCTTGATCCCAGGACCCCAAGATCATGACTTGAGCTGAAATCTAGAGCTGGATGTTCAACCAGCTGAGCCACCCAGGCGCCCTGAGGTAAAATTACTTTAGCTCAGATCTAGTTTTGCCTTTAAATGGGTTTTGAAAAAACCAGGTTACAAAAAATACCTCCTGAATTTCAGAACTTTACTGGGTTTTAGAAATATAGCAAAGGGAAATACAAGCTCAAAGGAAACACAAGAACTAGCTAGAACAGTAACAATAATAAAACAATAACAATAATCGAACAATTTTTTTCTATGCTGTGGTATCTGAAGCGATAAACAAGGTATTGTTACTCCTCCCTCTCCATTTATTAGGAATGTATTGCCATTGATATTATCAAAATACTATTTTTCTGTATTTACCGTCTATAGCACATGGAGAGACACAGCAATACCTCTTATAAGTGAAGATGAACTTCTGGCTGAAAAGATGGAAAAAGCAAGGGAATATGAGAATTTCAGACTTCAAAAATACATCTTTCGTATCTGGCACTCTTATACAGAAGGTCAAAAAAAACTACTTACAGGTAAATCCTTGCATAGTCATGGTTAGTTTTTGTATTGCTTATTCAAAGAATCAGCACACTTAATAATTAAGCAGTTTGGGGGTAGCTGGTTGGCTCAGTGTGTTAAGTCTCTTCCTTCAGCTCAGGTCATGATCTCAGGATACTGAGATCAAGCCCTGCCTGGGGCTCTCTGCTCAGCGGGGAACCTGCTTCTCCCTCTAGCTCTGCCTGCCTCTCTGCCTACCTGTGATCTCTCTCTCTCTCTCTCTGTCAAATAAATAAATAAATAAAAATCTTAACAAAAATTAAGCAGTTTTTACTGAGAATTTATTATTATGTCTAGAGAACTGTCATGAAATGTCATGAAAAGCCACTAATTAAATGTCTTACATTTAAATGAGATTTGTCTCAGAGGGTTTTCTTGTAACAGAAAATAGGCATGTTTGAAATAAAAATCCTGTATGGATTTGTGTGATATGTGTACAAATATAAATAGGGATCTACTATCATCATTTTTACTCAGAGAAAGCTGGTATATGATAGGTACTGAAACTGACTATTTCTTGCAGAGAATTTTCCATTCCTTAGAGATATTTCATTTAATGGATACATGAGGAAACAAAGAAAATGAATTTTCCTTTCCTTAAACCCTTGATAGTTGTAATAGAGAGGGCATGTACATGATCTTTGAGGCAGGAATAGAGAACCCCAGCCTTTTGCTCAGATTTTACCAAATACTAGTTGATGGCTGTTGCAAATCAGAGAATCATTTCTTCTTGATCAGTTACTCTTGGAACCTCAGTCATAATGAGCCCTCCGAAGGTTTTTTTTTTTCTTCCTTTTTTAGAGAGGGAGGGAGGGAGGGAGAGAGAGAGAGAGCAAGAGAGAGCGTGCACATGGGAGCATGGGGGCGGGAAGTGGGAGAGGGAGAGAGAGAATCTTAAGTAGACTCCATACCCCAAGGTGGGGCTCCATCCCATGACCCTGAGATCACAACCTGAGTGGTAATCAAGAGCTGGATGCCCCCCAGGTGCCCTCTGAAGGTTTTAACATAAGATTGATGAATTAGAATTCTCTGAATTAGAGAATTCAGAGAGGAAGCAACTGGCTTCAGCTAAGAAGCCAACACCCTCGGGGCGCCTGGGTGGCTCAATGGGTTAAAGCCTCTGTCCTCGGCTTGGGTCATGATCCCAGGGTCCTGGGATTGAGCCCCGCATCAGGCTCTCTGCTCAGCAGGGAGCCTGCTTCCTCCTCTCTCTCTCTCTGCCTGCCTCTCTGCCTGCTTGTGATCTCTGTCTGTCAAATAAATAAACAAAATCTAAAAAAAAAAGTAAAAAAAAAAAGAAGCCAATGCCCCTTTAAGTGGTGTCCCCAGGGCCTGCCCTAGTCATCCTCCTTCCTGGCCTGACCCCTGTATTTGAGCTTTGGACCCTTGGTTAAAACATAAAATGGATGTGTGCCCGGGTGGCTCAGTGGGTTAAAGCCTCTGCCTTCGACTCAGGTCATGATCCCAGGGTCCTGGGATCGAGCCCCGCATCGGGCTATCTGCTCAGCAGGGAGTCTGCTTCCCTTCCTCTCTCTCTGCCTGCCTCTCTGACTACTTGAGATCTCTGTCTGTCAAATAAGTAAATAAAATCTTTAAGAAAAAACATAAAATGGAGCAATTTATTTAATCATAGGGCATTTCACTAAATCAGAAAACTACCTTATAATTGTATTTCTGTGATTAAGTTTGGAAGTTCTGGTTTTATAAAGAACAGTTTGATTAAAAAAAGAAATTATATGTATTCTATATATATTTTGATGTGTCATTATATCTATTACATCTTTATTTTTTTTAAGATTTTATTTATTTATTTGACAGAGAGACACAGCGAGAGAGGGAACACAACCTGGGGGAGTGAAAGAGAGAGAAACACGCACGAAGAGAGGGAGAAGCAGGCTTCCCGCTGAGCAGGGAGCCTGATGTGGGGCTCGATCCCAGGACCCTGGGATCATGACCTGAGCTAAAGGCAAATGCTTAACCAGTTGAGCCATCCAGGCGTCCCTCCATCTCAATTTCCAAGGGCAAATGTGATGTTTACAGGTTAATAAAGTTTCAGGAGTAAAGATGTACTGCTGCCAAAAGTAATTAATATTAGATATAATTAAAATCAAACAAAACCCACCAGACACAATATTAGTTCATATTATAAACATGATAGAATATTAAACATTGTTTTTAGGAAACATCTTTATATGTATACAATAATCTAATAACTTTTCTTTAGTTACACTAGTGCGGATACGAAGGATGTGCTGCCGTTACAAGCTATTAGCTATCCTAACCAAGTGGAGGGATAAAGCACAACATAAGTATAAGAAGAGAGAAGAGGAGCTGGTATGGTATCTTGGAAACTTAATTTTTTTAGAAACTGAATTTGGTTGTTATATTGATGTTGCTTCAGATAATAATGCTATGCGTGGAAAGTATGAAAATACTGAATATTAGGTACTTTTTTTTTTAAAAAAGATTTTACTTATTTATTTGAGAGAGTGAGTGCCTGTGTGTGCATGAACGGGGTGGAGAGACAGAGTGAGAGAGAGAAGGACAAGCAGACTCCCTGCTGAGTGGGGAGCGGGAGGCAGGGCTCCAAGGCAGGGCTCCATCCCAGGACCCTGAGACCATGAACTAAGCTGAAGACAGGTGCTTAAAGGACTGAGCCACCCAGGTGCCCTAATATTATAGAATTTTGATGGGGTCTTTATTCTTTTAATTTAATAATTTAAATTTTCCTTCAGCTACAAAAAATATTTTCTAATAAATTCTATTGTTTCATTTCAACTCTGAACACAGAAAAAATCATTTCAACATTTTGTTTAGTTATTGGTAAAAACTAAGAATTTTGTTTAAGCAAGTATTTAGATAGATATAGATGTCTAAAATAGAAGAGAGGGGAACCTGGGTGGCTCAGTGGGTTAAAGCCTCTGCTTTCGGCTCAGGTCATGATCCCAGGGTCCTGGGATGGAGCTCTCTCTCTGCCTCTCTGCCTACTTGTGATCTCTGTCTGTTAAATAAAAATAAATAAAATCTTTAAAAAAAAAAGAATTTAAAATGGAAGAGAAACCATTTGATATGATAAAGACTGAATAAATTTTTTCTTTCCTAGATAAAATGTTTCCTAGATAAAATATTCTTTTTCAACCTTCAATGTAATAAATTATAATTTTAATATAAATTATTTAAAAAATTACTAAGTTGCTAAACTTAAAGGATTGTTCTTAACTGGGTCGCTTTAATTAAAGCAATTAAAATAGAGGACCCAAGAAAATTCCTCCAAACTAAAAAATATCTCTAGTTTGCTTAAACTGTTAATACATTATTACTTAATGTTGTTTTAGAATACTCACAGTAACTACTAGGATCAGACATAGAAAAATGGATTTTAGTTATATTACTTCATAGGTAATGTTTTATCAGTAGTCTTGAAGTACAAAGTCGGGATAAATAAGAAAGAGAAAAAGAAGAAATTAAGACTCCCTGTTTAGTAGTCACCAGGTGGAGGGCAGGATCAATGCCCTCCCACCGCTAACGGGTTTAGATGCCGACACTGATG
The DNA here is from genome assembly GCA_003697995.1 of Taxidea taxus jeffersonii. NCBI lineage: Eukaryota > Metazoa > Chordata > Mammalia > Carnivora > Mustelidae > Taxidea > Taxidea taxus. Next base: position 23,396 of record RCUC01131165.1, read on the forward strand.
ATACTACACACGTACCAAGACGGTATACAAAGATTTATGCTGGAAACAGTGCTAGAGTCTACAGAGGACACTGAGATGCATAAAGCACAGTTCTTGCTCTCTGCAAGTCTGTCCCCTCCTGGTATCATGGTGTTCTTCTCGGATGTCCTCTAGCATTTGTGGAGTACATGTTCAATGTTACTAGTTCATGTTCCATGTTGCCAGTTCAACAGTTACACTTTAGGTAACCACTGTTTTAGTCTACTTGTTCAGTGCTCCCTTGTTCGTTCGTTTGTTCTTTCTCTCTCTCTCTCTTTCTTTCTTTTTCTCTTTCTTCCCTTCTTCCTTCTTTCTCTTTCCTTCCTTCCCTCCTTCTTTCTTTCTTTTTAGATTTCTTTGAGAGAGAGAGAGAGCATTGGAGGAGTCAGGATGGGCAAAGGGAGAAGGAGACAAGGAATCTCAAGTAGACCCCCCACTGAGCAGGGAGCCTGATGTGGGGCTTGATCTCAAGAACTTGAAATCAAGAACTGAGCCAAAATCAAGTGTCAGAAGCTTCCCCAGCTGAGCCATCCAGTCGCCCCAGTTCAGTGATTTTTGACACTGTGCACTAAGCTATCATTTTGATCCTGGCTCCCCCCAACCTAATCAAGCAATCGTACAGGACTAGTCTACCCCGTTCACACCCCTCTTGAACTGAACATCTCCGAGGCAGTATTGTTCTCTTAATCACCCCCATGCACTGAGCATAATGTGTTGCATGCAATAGTTGATACATATTAATATAAATCATAACATATAACATAGTATTATCCTTAATATAGATGTATACTATACAGTTAGCTGGGTGTTTAGAGAAAACATTTACTTCTAGCTATGTGATTTCTTGGCCTAACAATCACTCGTTTAAGTGGGTGAAGTGAGCATGGCTGGTGTGTGCTGGGCAGAGAAAGCAGGGAACACTTCTGTGTGCTAATCTTCTCCAGCGTGTGCCCTTCTTGAGGCTCGTGTATGTGTGTATGTGTGTGTGTAACATTTATTTATCCTTATGGCTTTTTCTCGATTATGCAGTTTTAAGGAATGTATTCAAAGTTAAAATGGGGACTTCTTGTAACAGTAAATCAGGCAAGACCCCAAATGCTTTCCTCTGCCTCTCCTTTTTTATCTCTGTGCTAACCGCCTCCTTTCCATACCCCAAATATCCCGTTAGTCATTTCCAGAACCTTGACTCTGTGGGTTTCAGCTTCTTCATCTAGAAGAGGAGGCTGGACCACATCGTTGAGGTTGCTGCCTAGCCACTGATGTCTGACAACACATGGGAATGATCTCTAATGCTCTGATGGTCTGGAGCATATCGCCCTGCTATGGACAAAGGCAGTTTACATGGTGGGGATGATAATAATACAGAATGTTTATTTGGTTCTATGATGGTGTCGAGTGCTGTGCCTTATACATATCATCTCATTTAACCGTCACGATGATGACATGGAATTTGCCGGTTATTTTCATGGCAGATATTAAAACATGAACTTCAGTTGCTGAAATGGAGACGCAAGTTAAAACTCAACGACATTTCTAAGGAAGAATTCCTATTTCCTGAACACAGGGCGTCTGAAGTCTCTCTTGGAAGCGAGATTCCTGAATGTGACATTTCGCTGTTCCCCGAAAGAGTGATCTCATGGGTTCGTATGAATTCATGTATCGTAACTAGTCATTTTCACAATGTTTATGTAAAGAGTGGTTTTATAAACCTGACATGAGTGATGGAAATCCTATTTCAAAGAAACATGTTTTTTTAGAACTAGCTGTTGGTTCAACTCATATTTTTAGAGGTCATCCTTTTGGATGGCTGTAAGATGACTCTAGCAATCAAAAGTGGAGAAAGTAAAGCTGCAGGAAATAAGAAGGGAAGGAAACATTCCTCCTTCAAGCATACATTGTCATTTAAGGTGGAACAGGTTTTAGCTACCGCAGCACACACTTTTTCATTTTTAATCCCTAATCTTTTAAACTTCACATGATACCTTCACTCTGGGATGTAAATGGGCTTGTCTTAGTGCACCTTTCAGTTAGATGAAATATTTGTAGTATATTTTTTCCTTAGATTATGAATCTAAGGAAAATGACATGGTAGAGAATCATGTAGTTACAGCTTCAATTCATTGAATTGATTTCTGAAAAATCAGCCACAATTCCAACTATGAGTTATATTCTCTCCTATTTTGATAGATAAGTAGCTTCTTTGTGAGACTGCCTGGGAAATGGTAGAAGAGTTATAAAATATCACCTTATTCTGATTGATAGCAGCTTCACATTATAAAATCCCATGCGTTAAATACACCCTGCTAAATGTGCAGAATTAAGCTCAAGTTCTATTTGGGGACAGAGGGTCTGTATCTAGTCCAGCATTTTACTATCCCGTGGAGTTAGGATAGGGATATTTTTGCCTGTAATTTCCTCTTCATAAATTGTCTATCCTATCTTGTTCATTTTGAAATTGGCATTCCCATAATTTGCTTGCTGGTTTGTAATAGCTCTTTGTATATTGGTAATATCAACCCTTTGCCTGGAACATATCAGAGATTTCCCTCCTACACTTGATGCTTGCCTTCAGTTTTGTCTGTACAGTCTTTCCATGAGAGAAGTTTCAGAGCTCTGTGTAGCCAAGTCTAGCACTCTTGCCCTAATTATTTCTCTTTTTGTGTCATGTTAATATGTTATTCTTAGTGGTTTTTCTAAGCCACATCACACTCTTTCTTACACTGATACAGCTGTTCTTTTGTCTTTGAATTCTCACACTGTTCACTGCTAAGGGTTCTTTGTTTACTTTATCAGTGGCTGTGCTGGGGTTTTCAATTTATCACAGATTACACCTTCACATAATTTTCTACCACTTTACATATAAGGTAATATCCTAACAAGAATATGCTTTCATTTTCCTTCTCCTGTGCTTCCCGCTGTTATTGCCATGCATTATATCGCCAGGTGTTTATAAACCCTATAATGTATTATTTTTGCTTTAAATAGTCAATTATACTTTATTCAGCATATCCTTCTTTTGTTATTTATTTTTTATTGATGTGTAATTAACATACAGTGTTATATTAGTTTTAGGTGTACAATGTAATGATTCAACAGTTCCGTGCATTACTTGGCACTTTTCACAATAAGTGTGCTCTTAATCTGCTTTATTCATTTCACCCATCCCTCCACCCACCTCTCCTCTAGCAACCACCACTTTGTTTTCTGTATTTAAAAGTCTGATTTTTTTGTTTACCTTTTTTTCTTTGTTTGTTCATTTGCTTTGTTTCTTACATTCCACATATGAGTGTATTTCTCTAACTTATTTCCCTTAGCATTGTACCTCCTAAGTCTATCCGTGTTTTTGGAAATGACAAGAGCTCATTTTTTATGGCTTAGTAATATTCCATGGTACATATATTACTTCTTTAACCACTCATCTAGTGATGGACACTTGGGTTGTTTCCATATGTCAGCTATTGTAAATAATGCAATAAACATAGGGATACCTATGTCTTTCTGAATTAGTGTTTTCATTTTCTTTGGGTGAATACTCAGTAGTGGAATTACCGTATCATATGGTAATTCTATTTTTAAATTTTTAAGGAACTCCATACTGTTTTCCACAGTGGTTATACCAATTTGCATTCCTACCAATAGTGCATGAGGGTTCCAAAACTTGTTGTTTCTTGTGTATTTGATTTTAGCCATTCTGGCAGGTGTGAGGTAATATATCTCATTGTGGTTTTGATTTGCATTTCCCTGATGATTCATGATGCTGAGCATCTTTTCATGTGTTTTTTGGTCACCTGTATGTCTTCTTTGGAGAAATGTCTGTTCATATCTTCTGCCCATTCTTAAATTAGATGATTTGTCTTTTTGATGTTGAGTTGTATAAGTTCTTTGTATACTTTGGATATTAACACCTGATCAGATATATCATTTGCAAATATCTTCTCCCATTCAGTAGGTTGCCTTGTCATTTTATTGATGGTTTCCTTCACTGTGCAAAAGCTTTTTATTTTAGCATGGTTCCAATAGTTTAATTTTGTTTTATTTTGCTTGTCTGGGGAGACATATCTAGAAAAATGCTTCCATGGCCAATGTCAAAGAAATTACTGCCTATGTTTTCTTCAAGGAGTTTTATAGTTTCAGGTATCATATTTAGGTCTTTAATCCATTTTGTGTTTATTTTTGAGCATGGTGTAAGAAAGTGGTCCAGGTTCATTCTTTTGCATGTGGCTGTCCAGTTTTCCCAACATCATTTGTTGAAGAGACTGTCTTTTCCCTATTGTATATTCTTCCTTCCTTTGTCATAGATTAATTCATTGACCATATAAGCATGGGTTTATTTCTGGACTCTATTCTGTTCCCTTGATCTATGTGTCTATTTTTGTGCGGGTACCATACTGTTTGCATGCTATAGCTATATAATATATCTTGAAATCCAGGATTGTGATACCTCCAGTTTTGCTTTGGCTGTTTGGTGTCTTTCATGGTTTTTCAATTTTAGGATTATTTGTTCCAGTTCTGTGAAAAATATTGTTCGTATTCTGATAGTGATTGCATTAAATCTGTAGATTGTTATAGGTACTATGGACATTTTAACAATATCAGTTCTAGGGCGCCTAGGTGGCTCAGTGGGTTAAGCCTCTGCCTTCGGCTTGTCATGATCTTGGAGTCCTGGGATCGAGTCCCGCATCGGGCTCTCTGCTCAGTGGGGAGCCTGCTTCCTCCTCTCTCTCTGCCTGCCTCTCTGCCTACTTGTGATCTCTGTCTGTCAAATAAATAAATAAAATCCTTAAACAAAACAAGATGATATCAGTTCTTCCAGTCCATGAGCACGGAATATCTTTCTATTTGTTTGTGTCATTGTCAATTTCTTACATCAGTGTTTTATAGTTTTTGGAATATAGGTCTTTCACCTCCTTGGTTTATTCCCAGGAATTTTATTCTTTTTGATGCAATTGTAAATGGGATTGTTTTTAACTTTTTTCCTTCTGCTATTTCATTAGTGTATAGAAATGCAAAAGTGTTCTGTATTAATTTTGTATCCTGTGACTTTACTGAAATCATTTACTCATTCTGGTAGTTTTTAGGTAAAGTCTTTTGGTTTTTCTATATGTAGTCTCATGTCATGTAGAAGGAAGGAAATAATAAAGATTAGAGCAGAAATAAATGAAATTGAGACCAAAAAAAGCCACCCACAATAGAAAAGATCAATGAAACCAGGAGTTGGTTCTTTTTTTTATTATTTGAATTCAATTAATTAATAGGAGCTGGTTCTTTGCAAGGATAAACAAAGCTTTCACCAAACTGATCAAGAAAAAAAGAGAGAGGACTCAAATAAACAGAAATCAGAAATGAAGGAGGAGATGTAATGACCAACACCACAGAAGTACAAAGGATTATAAGAGATAATTGTGAAAAATAAGATGTCAACAAATTGGACAACCTAAAAGAAGTGGATAAATTCCTAGACACATATAACCTTCCAAAACTGATTCAGGAAAAAAATAGAAAATGTGAAAAGACTGATTATGAGCAATGAAATGGAATCAGTAATTTAAAACTCCTAATAACCATAGTCCAGCATCAGATGGCTTCCGAGGTGAATTCTACCTAACATTTAAAAAAGTGATAATGTCTCTTCTTCTCAAACTATTCCAGAAAATAGAAGGGGAAGAAAAGCTTTCAAATTCATCCTATGAGGCCAGCATTACTCTGATACCAAAACTGGACAAAGACACAACAAAAGAAGAAAACTGTAGGCCAACATCTCTGATGAACATAGATGCAAAAATCCTCAACAAAATATTAGCAAACGGAACCCAACAGTATATTAAAAAACATTCTCCATGATCGAGTGGAATTTATTGCAGGGATGCATAAGTGGCTCAACATTCAGAAGTCAATCAACATGATACATCACATCAACAAAAGGATAAAACCCTCATGATCATCCCAATAGATGTAGAAAGAGCACTGGACAAAGTACAACATCCATTCATGATAAAAACCCTCAACAAAGTGGATTTAGAGGGAACACGCCTCAAGAGAATAAAGGCCATTTACAAAAAACCCACAACTAACATCATACTCAATGATGAAAAACTGAGAGCTTTTCCTCTAAGAACAAGACAAGCATGACCATTCTTACCATCTCTATTCAACATAGTGCTGGAAGTCCTAGGTGCAGCAATCAGACAAAAGAAATAAAAGGAATCCAAACTGGTAAGAAAGAAGTAAAACTTTCAATACATTTTACTTTTAACAATCTGAAGCTTCTAGACAAGTTGCAAGTACTGTACAGAGAACATTTCCTCAACGGTTTTGAAAGTAAGTTGCTGACATAATACCTCATTACCGCTGACTACTATTGGTTTATTCCTGTGAACAAGAACATTCCCTTAGAGGAACCATCAAGATCCTCACACCCAGTTCAGGTTTCCCCAGTTGTTCTAATAATGCCCCAATAATGCAGAAGAATCCAGGCTAGAATCACACGTAACAATTGGTTACTATGTCTCCTCAATTCTCCTTCAGTTTGCAACTGCCCCCTCAGTCTTTTAATTTTCATGATCTTCACAGGAAGATTAGGTCTGTTTTATTGTGGAATATCTCTCAACTTGAGCTTATTTGGTGTTTCCTCAAGAATATACTCAGGTTACGCATTTTCATTAGATATACCACGGACAGGGCACATGGTTGGCTCAGATGGGTAAGCGTCTGACTTCACTCAGGTCATGATCCCGGGGTCCTGGGATTGAGTCCCATGTCGGGGTCTCTGCTCAGCGGGAAGCCTGTTTCTCCCTCTGCCTCTCTGTCTGTCTGTCATGAATAAATAAATAAAATATAAAAAAAAAAAGAAATACCATGGACATCACGCTGTGCTCTTCCCATTGTAACATATCAGCAACAGGATTTGGATTTGCCTATGATGGGGGATGGTCAATTTGATCATGTGATGATAGTGGTGTCTGTCAGGCTTCTTCACCACAATTCAGCCACCTCCTTTGTAAATGATATGCATGTCACGGCTACTTTAAAATTATGTAAGTATCCCTATTCATTTCAGTTTGTTTGTTTATTTATATCAGTATGGATTCCTGGTTGCTATTTTATTTGTGGGTTATAATCCATTACTCTATTTATTTTGGTGCCCAAATTGTCCTAGATTTGGACAGAGTCAAGTTGCCTTCTGTGTCCTTTTGACACGTCACCATCATTTCTTCAGTATTTCCTTACTTTATAGCACAGCTTGTTGTCCCAGGCTCACCTTGTACTTTCCTTGTCCCACCGTGGATAAGTCATTTCTCCAAAAGTCCCTAAATCCTTCTCACTGGCAAGTGTACATAGAAACCAGGATTTGAGCACTAGCCGTGTTCGTTGCCATTGCAGTGTCACTTCCCCTTAGGTCTTCTTGGTAGAAAGATTGAGAGACTCTAAGTAGCTACAAACCTAAATAGCACACAGATACTTGCAGTTTTATTTTGGGATCATAAGGTTCATTCTACTTCTCTCTCATCTCATATCTGCAATGTCCTTCTCCAGCAGTGAGGATCCTAGCCTTCATTATTCTTAGTATCTTTACTTATTTGACCATTCCCCCTGTGTGTCACCAGTCACACAGGTTGTTGCCACTATCCCTTCCTTTCTTCATTCTGCTCAGACTTTGACATCTCTTGCCAGGCCACCCTCTTATGGGCTCAGGCTCTGACACCATGTGGCCATTGCCTTCCCCACTGTGTAGTTTCCTTACTAACTTTGGGCTAAGACACACTATACTAAGCACTTCCTAGGTAGACCCCCTCCTTGTCCTCTGCAGGCTCTGACAATGCATAAGCTGTTCCTCCTTGGTTTGCCCTCCTTACACTGCATAGAGTCTGTCCTTCCTTACACTGAATAGGTTCTGTCACTCCATGCCATCTGCCCACACAGAGGCGTGTTCCACATCCTACTTGGCCCCTGGGTCTTACACAAGGTTTTCTTTCCTTGGTTCACTTTCTTTGTCCTACTCAGGTCTAACCTACCACTCTGGCTTCTTCTCATTAGGAACACCCTCCTCATCCCTCTTAGGCTCCAAGTTTCTACACTGAGATATCCTTCCATGTGGATGGATGCCCTTCTCACCTTGCTTACTCTCTGACTGTCTGCACTGGCAGATGTTCTCTTCTTGAACCTCATTTCCTTTGGGCTTCAATAGCCCAGAGGGAGCCATGTTCCCTCATTTGCCTTCCTTTTTCCATCTGGGTTCTGAAATTCCATTCAGCCATTCTTTCTTAGGAACACTCCTCCTCTCCCATCTTGGACTCCAAAACCCTGTGCAGGGTTGTCCACTGAGTGGATAGTCCTTTATAGACCCCAGTACTGATACCCTGCTCTGGGCCAATAGAGCTCCTCTGCACCTTCACCTTGGCATAGATGTCTACTTTGCTAAGACAAATTAATATTTTCCCGCAGGTCATTTAATTCCTATTAATTTTTTGTTAGCTTCTTTTTTTTTCTTCCTGTGCTTCTTCATTTTATTTGTTTGTTTGTTTTTTGTTTTAAAGATTTTATTTATTTATTTGAGAGATCTAGCACAAGCAGAGTGAGGGGCAGAGAGAAGAAGACAAGCAAACTTCCTGCCCTGCAGGGAGCCCAATGCTACGAGGGGCTCTATCCCAGGACCCTGAGATCATGACCCAAGCCAAAGGCAGGTGTTTAATGGACTGAGCCACCCAGGTGCCCCTGTGCTTCATTTTAAATAGTGTTTATTGCTATGTCTGCAAGTTCAGCACAGTCTACACAAAACTGTTTTTAAACGCCATTAACTTTTGTCTAAATCACCTGTAAAGAGAGTATTACTCACCAAAACTGGAAAAAAAAAAAGACACCAATAATTTGTGGAATAGATTGCCAGCAACCTGTTGCTGAATTTTGAAAATAAGATGAATTAGAATGTTTTCTAATTCTTTTTTTTTTTAAATTTATTTATTTGTCAGAGAGAGAGAGAGAGAGAGAGAGAGCACAGGCAGACAGAGTGGCAGGCAGAGGCAGAGGGAGAAGCAGGCTCCCTGCCGAGCAAGAAGCCCGATGTGAGACTCGATCCCAGGACGCTGGGATCATGACCTGAGCCGAAGGCAGCCGCTTAACCAACTGAGCCACCCAGGCGTCCTGTTTTCTAATTCTTACTGGCTTTCGTTAATCTCTTTAATCTTCAACTACTTTAAAAGGAAAAAAAAATGCATGTAGTCTATCTTGGCTTTAGAAGCATCTCAGAAAGAGATGGACAGGGGGAAAGGCACAATAAGCAATAATTTGCTCATAGTGTATAGCAAGAAAATCATTGGTCATTAGTAGCATCTGGCTAGTTTTATAGTGGGGATTTTTTTTGTTGTTGTTTTTGTTGACTACCTCTCCCCAAAAGAATTAAATAGTGTTTCCTTAGTCTAAAAAATGCAGCGTCTAATTTGCTATCAAGCCCTTCCAGTGAACTTTTTCACAATGGATATTGTATTCATCTCCAGAAGTTTTATTTGGTTCATTTTTCAAATTTCCACTTCTCTCCTTTATTTTTCTTTGAAATCCTTATACATTTTTTAATTTTTAAAAAAAATTTAAAAAAGATTTTATTACTTATTTGACAGACAGAGATTACAAGTGGTCAGAGAGGCAGGCAGAGAGAGAGAGAGAGGAGCAAGCAGGCTCCCTGCTGAGCAGAGAGCCTGATGCGGGGCTCAATCCCAGGACCCTGGGATCATGACCTGAGCCGAAGGCAGAGGCTTTAACCCATTGAGCCACCCAGGTGCCCCCACATTTTTTTTTAATAATAGCTGCTTTAAAGGACTTTTCTTCTAGGTCTATTATCCCTGTAATTTCTCTCTGTGCTTACATTTTTAAAAATTTTCTCTTGGTTATGTGTCAAATTTTCTTGCTTTTCACAGATACAGTATTTTTTTAATTATATATTGGATATTTTGTAAGTTACATTGTTGAGTGCCTGGATACTGTTACCTTTCTTTAAGGAATGTTGAATTTTGTTTTGATAGTCAGCTAATTTACTCAAATACTAATTTTCCCAGATTATATGTAAGCTTGGTTAAAGAAAATCTAGAGTAAATTTATTGAAGGCTAGTTTATCCTTACTCCTCCCATGTGATCTTTCTGGGTCTTTTTTGAATGCTCCAAGCATTCAATGACATGTCCCCACTCTGATTTGTCTCCACTTGTAAATTTCCCAATCCTATATGAACTGTAGTAGTTGCTCTGCTTACAGATCCCTGGTAGATGTTTTCGCCCTGGTAGGCATTTTTTGTCCAATCTTGTGGCATGTCATTCTGCACACACACTCAGCTTAGAATGCACTCAAAGATGCAAGGATCTCTACGCTTATTTCTCAAGTTTTTTTTCTATCTAACTCCCATTTTTCTAGTACTCTGCCCATAAACTCCAGCAATTTCAACATCCTTGAACCCCTTAACTATTTCCTTGGCTTAGTGAGACCAGCTTTCTTTCACAAGCAGCTAATAAATGCCTCTAGGAAGAAAGCCTGTGGTGTAATATGGTCACCTCACTGATTTCCCTTCTTTCAAAGATCACAATGTTGTGATAGCTGTTGTCCAACAGTTAAAAGCAGTTGTTTCATGTATTTTGTCCATTTCTCTAGCTGTTTGTGGTGGGAGGCATAGTCTGGTACAAGTCACCTCATCATGGCTGGAAGTAGAAGGCTATTGGTGGTTTTCTGAATCTACATGGGATTCAGGCTTAGGGGCCCCAAACCATGCCCGTCAATCCTTTTATGGGTTTCTTTCTTCCATTTCTTACAGAGGCTATTTAAACTTTTGTTATGGACTGAATGTTTGTGTTCCTCCCAGATTCCTATGTTGAAGCCCTAATTCTCTGGAGATAGGGCTGTGAAGGTGATATAGGTTAAATGAGGTCATAAGGGTGGGGTCCTAATCCAAGAGGGGGCTTGCCCATATAAGAAAAGTGATACCAAAGCTCTGTCTCTGCCTTGTGAGCACACCACAGGAGGCAGTCATATGAAAGCTAGGAAGACAGTTGGCTTTCCCGCTAACCAGGAACCAAATTAGCCAGAACCTTGAGCTTGGACTTCCCAGCCTCTGGAACTGTGAAAGATAAATTTCTGTTGTTTAAGCCCCCAGTGGATAATACTTTGTTCTGGCATCTGAACAGACTAATGCTCTTCTCCTTCATTCTTCTTATGACACATCCTCCACCTCCTCGCCCCTCACCTTCACTTTCTGTCCTTCTTTACTGAGAAAATATGTGCCATCAGGTAGGAACTCCTCCAACTTAATTCCTGACCCCTTTCCTCAGTCTTGTTTTCCTGATCTCTTTCCCCTTTTTTCAAGTGTACCATCCATGCCCACCTTTGTTTCCTTTTCTGTTTTCAGGGATTTTGCCTATATAATGTACAATATTGTTATCAGATGCTTTCTTTAATTTCTGCCACAGGTGATGGTGCAGTCTTATTTTCAGATCATTATCAATATCAGTTTTGACACAACGAGGAATAGTTGACATAAAGCATAGTTATTTGAAATATAAGACCATTTTCCAACACAATTTCTGTTGCCTCTTAACCAAGGCACTCAGTGGTCCACGCATACTGAATCATTCTTGGATGTGTAGAACTATGACTTATTCATATTCCCTGATTTATAAGAAACCAAAAAAATTTATCAAGTGCATGAATTTAACATTTAAGAAATTGTCGTATGCTGCCCCAATTCAAGTTTAAGAAAAGGTACAGATCTGTAATAAAAGTATCAATATTTTCCCCAGGCAGTTTCTTTTGTCTATGAAAGTCAATTCTCTAAACAATTATTGATAAGTAGGCATAAAAGGTAAACTTACAATAGTTACAAAAATATCCATGCCAGGGACACCTGGATGGCTCAGTTGGTTAAGCGGCTGCCTTCGGCTCAGGTCATGATCCTAGTGTCCTGGGATGGAGTCCCGCATTGGGCTCCTTGCTCAGCAGGGAGCCTGCTTCTCCCTCTGCCTCTGCCTGCACTCTGTCTGCCTGTGCTCACTGTCTCTGACAAATAAATAAATAAAATCTTAAAAAAAAATATCCATGCCAGTTGAAGTAGAAGAGAAAAGGAACCAAGTTTTGAGAGATCTTTAGGCTTCACATCTTTTCAAGAATACCCCATCTTTTTTATGGGCCTCCATATGGATGACTTAAGGAAAGCATAAAAAATTTGAAGTCTATAGTTTTAGGAGCTAACTGATGACTGCAAACTCTTCAGTATGCTCCAAAGGAGCTATTTTTCCTTTTAAGATTTTATTTATTTGACACAGAGAGAGAGAGAGAGAGGCAGCGAGAGCAGGAACACAAGCAGGAGAAGCGGGAGAGGGAGAAGCAGGTTTCCCACCGAGCAGGGAGCCCGATTTGGGGCTCAATCCTAGGACCCTGGGATCATGACCTGAGCCAAAGGGAGATGCTTAATGACTGAGCCACCCAGGTGCCCCCGAAGCAGCTATTTTATTTTATTTATTTTTAAAGATTTTATTTATTTATTTGACACACAGAGAGAGATTACAAGTAGGCAGAGAGGCAGGCAGCGAGAGAGAAAGGGAAGCAGGCTTCTTGCTGAGCAGGGAGCCCGATTTGGGGCTCGATCCCAGGACCCTGAGATCATGACCTGAGCCGAAGGCAGAGGCTTAACCCACTGAGCCACCCAGGTGCCCCCGAAGCAGCTATTTTAAACACTGTTCAGGTTTAGTAATTCTCTAAGGTATGAGCTACTACTGCCTTCACCTACCAATGTAAGAAAACGTGACTGATGGTGGGGCTTAAAGAAACAAGGTCTTATTTGTTTCCTACCACACAAAGTCCAGAGGAAGGCAATCCAGGCCTGGTCCTCCACAATGCCAATAAAAATGGGATCTTTCTAAGTCTTGCTCCACAGTTCTTAGCATCTTCTTGCTTATTGCTTATTGCCACAGCATCCAGAGTCTGCAAACCATCTCATAAAGTGATCCAGGGTCTAACAAGAGACTTGTATATGGAAATTTCAACACTTATCATGAGCTATGAACTGGCCTGTTTTGTCATAAGAAGTGTTTTGGTTTGATAATACAGAAGAAGTATCTTCATGTCCTTCCTCATCAATTACTAGCAATATTACTTTAGGTAATTTCAGCCCTCTTGACTCTTGATTTTTTTTTAAGATTTTATTTATTCATTTGAGAAAGAGTGTGAGAGAGAGCACAAGCAGGGGGAGCAGCAGAGAGAGAGGGAAAAGCAGCCTTCCCACTGAGCAGGGAGTTGGACATGAGGGTGGGGGTGGGGGGCTCTCAATCCCAGGACCCTGAGATCATGACCTGAGCCAAAGGCAGATGCTTAACTGGCTGAGCCACCCAGGCACCTCTTGGTACTTGATCTTTAAAACTTCCCTGTTCTCATCTCTCCGACCAAACTCTAAATTTAGGGAGAATAGTTTAGGTTGGATTACTTGAAGTTTTAGAACATTGAAAATCATTGCCAGTTTTTGCATTTTACGTATTACTTTCTGGTATCATGTCGTGGGGTTATGATCGGGCGTCCCATCCCTTCTTCTACCCTGATTCCCACCCCCACTTCCATGTGGAACGATACATAGAGTCCTTTTGGGATCAGGTCTGTAGACTTTGCCACAGTGTTCAAACTGTAGCATGATCTAGAAAAGAATATAGAAGTTTCTGTGTTCAGCTTTTACATTTTTCAGGAGCTGAGGATCTAAGAATGACATACCCAAAGTCAGACTACTACAAAACTGAGAACAGACCTTGATTTTGCTAATTCTTGCTTAAAATTAAAAACTCTAGTGATTCCTGGGTGGCTCAGTTGTTAAGCGTCTGCCTTTGGCTCAGGTCATGATCCCAGGATCCTGGGACTGAGCCCCACATCTGGTTCCCTGCTCAGCAGGAAGCCTGCTTCTCCCTCTCCCATTCCCCCTGCTTGTGTTCCCTCCCTTACTATATCTCTCTCTGTCAAATAAATAAATAAAATCTTAAAAAAATAAAATTATAAACTTTATATCATTCTGATTATTCCTCCAGGAGAATTCTAAAGAAATAGAATATGTACATGAATATTTTACTTCTGAGACAAAAGAGGAATGGAACCATTTATATCTGTTTAGTTGTATTACCCTTAAGGTATAAAGGTATAAGGTATAAAGGGTATAAAAGAATAAAATTTTTCTTTTCCAAATGACTAAATCTTGGTATGACACTGAAGTACAGCATTATTTTTGAATATTCTCAAAATTTTTTTCCCTATCACATAAATTGTTAAGAATGTCCATTAAAATGCAAAGGTAATAGAAGAGCGAATTTATATAATAGTGAAAAACTGGAAGTTAATGATTCTAAGATTCATGTCTTGAACAATTGGTTTTGCTAAGCTTATTAGTGCTATAGGTTTGCAAAGCTGATTTTTTAAACCATAGTTTAAAATGGCATCTAATTTGGTGACTTCTCTGGTCAAGTAATTCTCAGGAACTTGAAGAGCAAAGATGTTAAAAAACATGGAAATGTAATATGGATCTAACTTTATTTAACATTTTGAAAAGTGTTGGTTATTAAAAGAAGTTGAGATTTGTACAATTTAGGTTGCCTAATGTTTTGAAGGAATAATTGAAAAGCAGCCATCTGGAATGAGATACAACTTGAACTTACTTGGAAAACACCCTTAACACTGTAGGCTTGCTTTTTAGTTTCAGTTACATCAATCCATGAAAACAGGTCAGGTTCTGTTTTACAACCATTTTCTTAGTATCATTTACCCATTGGGAAAGGCCGATTAGTTAGCAGATGGTAGAACTCATACTCTGTCTCTCAAATTCAGAGCTAGCAGGAGGGTTGCCTAAGATCATTTTCCATGAAAATGCAAGATTGGGTTTTTGTTTTGTTTTGTTTGGGGATGTGTGTAGTTTGGCAAGCAATACAGAGAAAAGCCTTATGTTGACAGATTTAGAAAGTCTAAATAATATAGTTAGGTAATGAATGCAGTTGTCTTAAAATATAAAATATCTTGGTTAGCTTAAGAATATAAGTAGTGTCTTAGGTCTGC
>RCUC01131166.1:0-38712 GCA_003697995.1 Taxidea taxus jeffersonii
AATTAATAGTTAAAAAAAAAAAAGATGAATAGAGAGAGTGGAGACAGCTTATAGGCATTTAGGTATAAGTTAGAAAGACAAAGTTGCTCTTTATCAGGTCATGTTCCCATAATAATAAAAATGTATTAAAACTAAAAAGTTCAGTTAATAATCCAGGAATTTCCTGAATAAATAACTGAACATTTGTGTTATCTGGAAAAGAGTATTGAAATACAAACTAGGTTCCCATTTTCCAGGCTTTTGACAAAGACCAGTAAAGAATCACAGAAAGACTTTGTTATTTATATATTAATGTTGATGATAAGTTTTTAATTTTTTTGGAATAATTTGTGTCATAGGAAAGGCATAATTATAATAGTAAATGCATGAAAATGAAGCCCTTCTCTTTTTTTAACGGAAACTAAATTATTTCCCAGACGTATCCAAAATCAGGAAACAGAACAGAAAGGGATTAAAAATTTGTTTAAAACCTTTCTAAATAATTGGTCAGGATACAACTTGGACCCTAGGCTCTCTGGACGTGAGTTGAAAATGACATACTGACTTCATTCTTTGAATATAGAGTTTTCTATTCTAGAATAATAAGAGGAGAAAAGTACAATTTTTCACATAACTTATAAAGCACCATGATTGCTTAAGCCCAGACTCTTGACATTTTGTACAGGATTGAGCCAATTCAGTGAGTGAAGTGCAACTGCATTTTGACTTGGTCTGGACAAAGTCTTTGAGTGTTCAGACAGGCAAATCTAAGAATAATAGTAATGAGTGGAGTGTGAACTTTCCCATTCATCTTAATGGGGTTGTCAAATATGTAGTTTAATTATATCACTGTTAGCCATTTGATGGCAGTTTTGAGACTCAGAGCAATTAGTGGTGACTTCTAGCCCAACGAAGTACCTCCACTTTCTTGATTGTTGTAATAAATGTCTGCTAAGCAGAAGGTCTTTAAGTCAACCACCTTAGTTACTGAGTCATTTTGCTGCCTAATAATTGGCAAATCCGGCTGGTCAGCTAGATCTGTCTTAGGTGTGTTAGTCATTCTTACCCGATGAACCAAATTGTCTTTCATTTCTGATTATGATTTCCTAAAGAAAACCACAAAATATAATTAAGAAATGGCCAGTGAGCAAGTTCTGTTTCTTTTGTGTGACTCCCTCTAGGGGGATCTAGTCCAGTTCACTAACCTGGTGAATACTCAGTGTGATTGAGTTGCAATTGACAGGGAGAGCCCACAGGGAAAAAGAGCTCATGGTCAATTCATTCCTATATTTTTCTATCTATTCATTTTGTGAAGTATGTTTTCAACTCTACTATGTGTCAGACACTGGTTTAGAGTAAACTTGGCCGACAAGATCTGTGGGGCTTATGATATACTAGGAAACATTTTGGAATTGACTTGTGTAATTCCAGTACATGGTAAATAGTTTAGAATTTATTTTAAGAGTGATAAAGTGCTATGATGACAAGAAAGCAGGGTGCTGCGGGTCATGTGGGCATTGCTCTAGATCAGCACTGAACAATAGAAATACCAATGTGAGCCAAAATATGAGCCACGTATGTAATTTTAAATTTTTCTATAATCACATTAAGAAGTTTTAAAAAGCATAATTTTAACATGTTTTTTAACTCAATATATCCAAAATAAAATTTCAACATGTAATCAATATAAAAATGATTGAGGTGTTTTACATTCTTTTTTCCCCATGCTAAGTCTTTGAACTTTAGTGTATATTTTACATATGGAATACCTCTGAAACGTTCAACATCCACATATGGCTAGTAACTACCATATTGGACAGCACAGCACAGTTTGAGATAGTGGATGGAGAAGGATTTTCCACCACTCTAATAGTGAAAAAGAACCTCCATAGTGAGATATGCATTCCAGACACAGGCACCACTAAGTGCAAAGGCAGTGAGGCAGGTTAAGTTTTTAAACAAGTTTGAGTTCAACTGTAAAATTAGAAAACAAATATAATTTGACATTCAATTTATAATACTTGTATGTAGCCCTGCTAAATGGTCAAAACCAAATTACCCTTTCAAGATGCTTGTATAATCCAACAGGTCATAATTTCTTATGAGCTTAAATGAAATGACCTGTTGAGCTCAGTTTAATAGCTTGGTTGTAAGAGAAAGAACTCCGGGTAAAACAAAACTTTTAAAAAGATAAGGGCTAAGTGAAGGCATCTTGAACATACTTTTTTCCCTTTTGTCTTCGAACATGCAAATTCATCACAGTCTAATGTGTATTTTACTGATAAAAATACTAATTGTAGATTCTAGGTTCTAATAGCATTATCTATCTTCAGGACAGGATTTTGTGAAAAATACATCTGTGTACCATTGCTTGTGTTTCATCTTTCTCTAGAGGCAGGCCGTGTTTGACCCCTCCGTTAGCCCAGCAACATAATGAATTAATTAAAAACAAAGGTTTGCTATACATAGAAAATGAGAACTCACACAGAAATCACCTAAAAAGAGCCACTGAATGTATCTTAAACTAAAACGTCTGGAATAAGCTTTTTATGTCAAATAAGCATTCTCATATTTGCCTATTAGTTTGATGTATGTCTTCATTTGGATTCCTCCAGAACTGACCCTAAGAGAAGGATATGAATGTAATAATTTTATCTGAGGGGCAATTCAGGATTCAGGGATGCAGGATGCAGGCAAGGGGAATGAGAAAGGGAGGGAGGGAAGCCAACACAAAGTGCATTCAGAAGCCAGACACCATGGTGAAATACTGGAGCCTCCTCAAGCAACACTACTCAGAGATTTGTGTAGAACATGCTCCAGCATTATTTCCCTTTGGGGCTAATACATTTATTTCCCAACTTTATCTCCAGGGTTGGGGGCGAAAGACATGAAATCCCTTGTAACCTGACTCCCACCCTCACGGAGAGGGCTCCAGTGCCCAGAGAAAAACCTCAGCAAAGGGATGTGGGTGTCAGCAATTAGAAGTTGGGAAAGGCCAAGTGAATCTGGTAGGTCACGGATGGTAGCCAGCCGATGTGTATAATGGAAGTTCATCCAGAAGTTTACCTTCAGCACTTAATAACTTAAATGTATCTTATATCATCCAGCACTTTACAGTTTTCAGAGGACCTTCATTTACATGATCTTACTCAGTCCTCACAGGGACCCTGAAGGGTGGGTTGAGCAGGGTTTACTTCTCATATGTCAGAGAGGATGGATTCATGGGATCATAACCATCCCAGATGGTTAAGGAGGAATGCACGGATTTGGCTTTTGTGGAAATCATGTTGCCTCCCCATCACCCTCATCCATTGTCTCTCTCCCCTATGCAACTATAAACTTGGCACTTGGCACTGGGCATGAGATTGACCCCATCCCCACCTATAGGAATTGGCTTCGACTGGCCAATCAGATCTTTGTGTTCTTACCAATAAGGTGATTGGTGCAGTTCAGTCAGAGCAGAGTGAAGAACTGTACTAAACTAAATAGCTGGGATAAAAGATATATTTTTATCTCTTTTTTTTATTTTACATATGTATGAGACAACAGGTAGCCCTGTAGTTGTTGGCAGCCTTCATGAAAGTGTGAGACAACCCAGCCTTAGGAGGAAGGCAGTGTCACTGATGGCAAAAAGGACAGATGAAGAAAACACACACAACCCCCCCCAAAAACAAAAAACAGGGTCCTTGGTAACATTGTTGACCCATTGGATAAAACCCTGCTGAAGCTGAGAAACCCCTTTGAATTTTTATGCAAACCATCTGGGGTAGGATTTTCAAATACTTGCAGTTGAGAATATTTTATCTGACTCCTGACTTGGTGTTTATAACAAATGTCCCACATCCTCCAAGAATGAAATAATTGAACCTCCTATGTGCAAAATCTAGAGGGATTTTATATGTCATCTCTATGACATGTTCACATAAATTCTATCTTATCATTTGGAATGTATGTCAAAATCTATGTGAGCACACAGTCTCCGTTATAGCTTGGAGACCAGCTCTATGTCAGGAATGGCAGAAAAAGTGTTAAGAAGACAAAGAAGAAAGGCTTGCTTCAGTTTTAAGTGGACTTGTGGCTAATATAGAGAATATTCTGTGAAAAAAAAAACTTTTTTGGAGAAATCGTAAATTTAGACAACAAAGGAAGAATAAGTAAAGCAAGTGATATCTGGAAAATCAGATTGACTCTTTTTTGGGGGGGGTATGCAACTGTTGCCACTATAAGGGGTTTGTCTACTTTCTTCTCCCTCATCTACCTCACTTCTATAGATTAGAAAAGTGAAATACTCATTTTCTTAGCCCTCTCTTGTTGCAGCTACAGATGGCTAAGGAATATAGTTCCAACCAATAAGATTCAAACAGATTGTGTTCTGGGGAAATTTCAGGGAAAGAATTTGTTTTCCTGATAAAATGGGGCATATAATACTATTACACCTCTTTCTTCTTTCCTTGGCTTGAATGATGATGTGAAGCCCGAACTACTGTGGGCATTTTGAGGTAATGAGGAGACAGATGGAGTGAAAAGACAGAAATAATCTGGCTGGCCCTGCTGAGCAGTGGAACTCATGCTTCAAACAGATGTCTCTGACCTTTCCTTACTGGTATATGCAACAACCTTAACAGCTTTTTGAATATTTAAGGTTATTTTAGATTTTTGCTTTACTTAGTTTTCTTTTGTTGTTGTTGTTTTGTTTTGTTTTGTTTTTTAGGTTTTGATGGTTGTAACTTAATTCAGGAGATATTGATATGTCAAACATGTTAGTGACTAAGTCTTTTTTAAAAAAATTATTTAATAAAGGAAACACCCACTTGCTCTGGTAAAGCAGGAGGAGCCTCAGTTATGGTTTCAGATAGTTTTGGGAGCATGTCTGAGTTCTTCCCACTAAACACCTCTTTGATTTTTCATCTACTCGGGCAATTTCTCTCCTAACTGGTTTGTTTAGGCCTTTCATATTTAAGGTGGTTATTAATATAATTAGATTATAATTAATCTGCTTGTCCCTCTCCCTCTTCCTCTGTACCTTCCCCAGCTCTTGCTCTTTTTCTCTTTCTCAAATAAATAAATAAGATCTTTAAAAAAGAAGCGAGTCTAGGGGTGCCTGGGTGGCTCAGTGGGTTAAAGCCTCTGCCTTCGGCTCAGGTCACGATCCCAGAGTCCTGGGATCTAGCCCCACATCGGGCTCTCTGCTCATCAGGGATCCTGCTTCTTCCTCTCTTTCTCTGCTTGCCTCTCTGCCTAATTGTGATCTCTCTCTGTCAAATAAATAAATAAAATCTTAAAAAAAAAGAAATGAATCTAAGTCCATTTTCAAATAACATTATAATACTTTACATGAAGTTTAGGTACCTTTTGGGAAAATATTCCCAATTCATCTCTCCTACCCCTTGTGACATTAATGTCCTTTTTTCACTTATCCATATGTTATACTCACTGCAATATATTATTACTTATTATTTCATAAGTTATCATATAAGCTAAGAGTAATAAGAATTAAATATTTTGTTTTACCTCTACTTATTCCTTCTCTGGCACTTTTTTTGTTCTTTATGTAGATCGAAGTTTCTGACCTATATTATTTTTCTTCTGCTTGAAGAATTTCTTTTATCTTCTTCCAAACAGGTCTACTTGTGATGAATTCCCTCAGTTTTTGTTTGTCATAGAAAGTCTTTATTTCTCTTTCAGCTTTTTAAAAATGATTTTATTTATTTTTTAAAAGATTTTATTTATTTATTTGACAGAGAGAGAGGGAGAGAGAGCAAGCAAGCACAGGCAGAGGCAGAGAGAGAAGCAGGCTCCCCGCCGAGCAAGGACCCTGATGTGGACTCGATCCCAGGACGCTGGGACCATGACCTGAGCCAAAGGCAGCTGCCCAACCAACTGAGCCACCCAGGCGTCCCCTCTTTCAGCTTTTTTTTTTTTTTTAAATTTTTATTTATTTATTTGACAGACAGAGATCACAAGTAGGCAGAGAGAGAGGGGGAGGCAGGCTCTCCGCTGAGCAGAGAGCCCAATGTGGGGCTCGATCCCAGGACCCCGAGATCACGACCTGAGCCAAAGGCAGAGGCTTTAACCCACTGAGCCACCCAGGTGCCCCCTCTTTCAGCTTTTTAAAAAGATTTTATTGTTCAGTTGTCTCTACACCCACCGTGGGGCTTGAACTCACAACCCTAAGATCAAGAGTTGCATGCTTCACTGAATGAGCCAGCCAGGTGCCTCTCTCTTTCAATTTTGAAAGATTATTTCATTGGACATAGAATTCTAGGTTGATGGTTTTTTCTTTGACACTTCAAATATTTCACTTCATTCTCCTTTTACTGGCAGTTTCTGATGAGAAGTCCACTGTAATAGTTTTTCTTATTCTTTAGGGAGGGTGTTATTTCCCTGTGGCTTCTTTCAAGATTTTCTTTTTGTCTTTTTCTGCAGTTTGAATATGATATGCCTCGGGTTTCTGGTTTTTGTTTGTTTGTTTTTGTATTTATCCTTTTAGGGTTCCCCAAGCCTCCTGGATCTATGATGTTTTCATACCCATCAGTAGTTTTGGAAAGGTCTCTGCCATTATTACTTCAAACATTTCTTCTGCTTCATCATTTCTTTCTTCTTCTGGTACTCCAATTATGTGTATGTTACACCTTTCAAAACTGACTACAGTTCTTGGATCTTCTGCTCTGGGAAGTTTCTATAGCTTGAAGATAGCTTAAACCTGTCTTTTAGCTATCTCTCCTCTGTCATGTCAAATCTATTGATAAGCCCACCAAAGGCATTCTTAATTTGAATTAGTGTTTTTAAAATTTTTAATATCCCCTTTTGATTCTTTCTTAGAGTTTTTATCTCTCTACTTATGTTAACCACCTGTTTTTGCATGTTGTCCACACTCTCCATTAGTCAATTGATATATTAATTATAGCTATCTTAAATTCCTTGTCTTATAATTCAAACATCAGTTTCATATCCGAGTCAGGTTCTGGTGATTGCTTTGTGTCTTCAGACTATATATATTTTTTCTGCTGTATATTGTATGTTGTATTAAGCACTGGGGTAAATAGCCCTTTAGTGTGAGGATTTATGTTTGTCTGGTTAAGAGTATGCCTTTGTTTTTAACACTTGCTGTAGCTATGGGGGCAGGAATTTAGAATTCCTCAGTGTCCTTGTTTTTTTCTTGATTTTGGACTTCCCTAGGTATTCTTTATCAGGGAGAGTCTGGTCAGCAGTTTTAGCTATGGCCCCCTATTGTTACACTGGAGTCTGGTTAGTATTATGATAAGATGATGGGGACAGAGTATGCTTTATAAACTTTCAATTAAATCTCAATGTTTTGTAAGCCTGTGTCTTTGGGCTGTGACCTTCACAAGTGGTTCACTAGTAGTTTATAGTTATTTTCTCTTCTACTCCCTACTTCCTGCCCTGGCTACAGTGTTCCCAATCTATTTCCTTGGAACCTTGTCCCATGTTAACTATGGTCCCCAATCCCTTCCTCATTAGATGAAACAAGAAGGCTAGAGTGGACTGAACTGGGTTACATGCCCCTTTCCCTGGTGAGATAAGGCTCTGGCAATGTTTTTTTCCTTGGAGAGTATGTCTTTCTTATGGAAATATTCTAAACATATTTTTTGAGGACACTTTGGGAAACTACTTAGAGCATACCTTCAAATTATACCCCTCAACTTCAAAGAGGTTGAAGTGCCCACTTGCCAACTTCCATCATTCACTGGAGAGGGCTGCTTCTGGGATAGCAACTTCTGCTTTGTGTGGACAGGGGGCTACTAAGTGCAGAGAAAACCCTTAGGAGGAAGGTTGCAAGCATTATGGTAGGAAGTTGTCTGTGTGCAGGAAAATGTCCACCAGGCTGCAGGTAATCTCCAGGGTGGGCTAAGAGGACATAGGCAGAACATCTGCCAAAAGAAGATACTGGAATGCAGAGACTAAAATAGGCCTGAGGATCTCATGCCTCTTTCTATTAATTACTACTGCAAACTCAGCTGGCCTTCAGTAAACACTTGTTATATTTAACCAGACCATTGGGTTCATTTACAAGAATGTGAACACCTTGCATGTAGGGACAGAGTGGTTGTCTTCCTTTCCCAACATCTAATTCAGAGCCTGAAACACCATTACTTAACAAATGATGGTGTAGGGAGGCAGTTGAGGAGAGCTTGGCCATTGGGGCTGGAGAGACAGTGTAGGCTCTCATGGCTTGGTGATTTATGTCATTGTATTCCAGTGGGCAAGTTACTTACTTCTTTTATTCTATTTCCTCATTTTCAACATTGAATTAATGATACTGGACTCAAATATTATTGCAAGAAGCAAATGAGTTAACAAACATTCAGGGGCTGCTCTAGAATGACTTTATTAGGGGAACTTAGAGCAGACAGCAATCTAGAGGGAAGGGAAAACAAGTCTAGGTACTTTGCAGAAGAAGATTTAGATCTTTGAAGAAGATTGAGAATATATCATCAGTTGGGCAAGAACTCCATCCAAACACCCGCTTGGTGCTGTCACAATATTTGTCAGGTCCTTAGAGTAGAGCTTAGCAGATTACAGACATTTAACTAAATGAAGATGTTTTATCAGGCTATTGTGCACAAGATTCTCCTGGTTTGGAAATGTTGTTGTGCTGAGAGTATATTGATAGTGTTCATATCTTGTGATGCATACCTGTTATTACAATATAATGATGTGACCCCTGAAGCGGAAGCTTATAGTTCAAGGCAGAGGGTACCCTTGAAATTGTTATTTTTTCCTTAGATTTCTCTCGTGTGAGTATCTGGGCCCATGTGAGTGACTGTCAATCTCAGGGATCAAGATTCAAAATAGGATGAGGAGCCCAATCCAAAGCCAGGATGAGTGATGAGAAGTTCAGAGTCCATACCCTAAATATTGAGAATGGCCAACCCTTCCCCGTAGAGTATAAACTCTGTAGCATAGGGAGACTTGGTGGATGGTGATGTTGGGAAAATCAACAAATTCATCCTATACAACAGGATGGGGTCCAACTCTGTCAGTTTGCTCATCATGTTTGCTCATAGGCAGTGGGTAGGTGTCTTGAAAAACTTGTAATAGGCTCCTCAGAGTATGTGACTATGGGGGATAAGGGCCATGGTGGCTAGATGTTGACTCCAAGTGATAAATTCCATATCTGAGATCTAAGTTTCACTCTGCATGGATCCTAAGAGACCTCTCCACTCTTTTGTCTCTGAATGTAGAGCCATAAACCTGTAAGCAGCCTTGACTATTATCTTTAGGGCCTGGTACCCACAGCAGGGACTTCAAATTAAGATAGAAAAAAAAAAAAAGAAAAAGAATTGTTAACCCAAAGAGTAATGTTCTGATCTATTCTAGTATATTGGCATTTTTCCCCTAAATTCAGATTGTTTTATTTTGTAATTGTAGAAGATCACACTTCCCCCCCATCAAACACTCATAATCTTTATCCACAGAAAATGGCATATAGTCTTCCAGATCTTTCTTATGCCTTATATAAATACGTTTCAAATATTTAACTAGTTTTATAAAAATATTTATGCTTCTAATATCAATAGACACATTTTTTCAGTATCATTTAACCTTGAGTTCATTAAACTTAAATAAATCTTAAAATAAAAAAAATATTTAGAAAATGAGGCATCAAGGGGCGCCTGGGTGGCTCAGTGGGTTAAAGCCTCTGCCTTCAGCTCAGGTCATGATCTCAGGTCCTGGGATTGAGCCCCGCATCGGGCTCTCTGCTCATCAGGGAGCCTGCTTCTCCCCCTCTCTCTCTGCCTGCCTCTCTGCCTACTTGTGATCTCCCTCTCTGTGTCAAATAAATAAACAAAATCTTAAAAAAAAAAAAGAAAATGAGGCATCAAAATTTAATAAATCTCCTGTTTATGGACAGTTATGTTATTTCCAAAATTTAGATGTTATAAATAATACTTTGATTCTTATTGCTAAATATCTATGATATACTTAATTTGTTCTTAAGCTGTCTTCCATATATATATGTAAATAAATATATATATACATATATGTATGTATGTGTGTATATATATTCATATATATATATATACTTATTATTTTTTAATCTCAATCTTGCTGGGTCACATTCTGAAAAATTTTCCTGCTTACAGTTTACTAATTCTCTCTTAACCTTTGTCTATTTAACCCTACTATTGAGATTTTATTTTCAATTGTATTTTGACATTCCTAAAAGTTCCTTTTTCCAAATCTGTCCCCTCCTTCTGATATTTTCTGTTCATTTTTCAAAAATGTCTTTCTTAAATCATTTAAACATGATTTTTTTGGGCACTGGGGTGGTTCAGCGGGTTAGGCCTCTGCCTTTAGCTCAGGTCATGGTCCCAGGGTCCTGGGATCCAGCCCCGCATGGAGGTCTCTGCTCGGCGGGGAGCCTGCTTCTCCCTTTCTCTGCCTGCATCTCTACCTACTTGTGAAAATTCTCTCTGTCAAATAAATAAATAAATCTTAAAAAAAATAAACATGATTTTTTTTAAATGGAGTCTCCTGTCCTTGTTTCTGATAACAACTACTAGTGCTCTTTTTTATAGTGGATACTTTGCCGATGAACTTCGCAGTTTTGGACCATGAGCTCATCTTCTGTGAGACCTCATTGTGAACCCTAGTGTATGACTATGTCCCTAGAGAGAGATTTTACTCTGGTAGCTTCTGCCAGGCATACAATGGGTATTATAAACTCAGAACATGTCTTATGTTAAGTTATGGACATGAGAATTCTAGTATAAATCTGAATGCCAAATCCATGAAGTCAGACCCATGGTTATGAATTCTCAAAGTAGACCATTTGTTTTCCTCTATCTAGATCCCAGACAGAAAAACATCATTGTCATCTCTCTCTGCCTTTGGGTGGATTGTTCTAGTTCAACTTCTCACTTCTCACTGATCAGAGTTCTTATCTGTGTTCCCTACATGGTATTTAAAACACAAGCCTTGAAGTTATGAGACCAGAAAATGCCCATAGAACCTCTAGAGTTTTAGCTCAGGTGTTACAGCTTGATATCCCTGGTTCCTCTTTTTTTTTGTTCTTTTATGCCAAGCGAGTCCCTTAACTTTCCTGCAAGGCTCAGATCTGCATCTAAAAGGATCTTACATTTTCTCTAGCATTTCCACATTGCAGTGAGAGAGTTTCTGGTTGTTTAGACTGAAATGTTACCAGAAAATAAAGGTCTTCAGTATTTTTGCGGTCTAAATTCTCAGTGGAAGAATTTCAAATTTAAGAGGCATGCACATTTTTAATGTATCTCATACAGTAACATTTGATAAATAATACACAATGTGGAAAGCAGCTTGACATTGGAATATCTTATGAGTATAACTCAAGAGCACAACGATGAACATGGGACCGCTTTAAAATAAATTCTTAGCTCTTTTGTTAAATCAATCTGTCACCTTATTTCTCTTTCAGGTTAAGAATCAAAACTTTATTTTTTTTTCAAGAAGCCAAAAAAGCAAGTGGCCACCTGTGAAACTCACTCTTAGATCTTTATTTCTGGTACTTTCCCCCTTTAATAGAACATTTGTCTCATCATGAACTTTGGAAATATAAATCCAAAATGCCTGAACAGGAATGCTCATGGAATTCTGATGAACAAAAGTTTTCTGAAAGCATGTCCCCAGATTCTTACTTCTGCAAGGTGAAGACCTCCTATATACAAATTCTGTGTTCACATCAGTCACATCTATATATAAGGTTGGATGGTTAAAACAGAGGAAGACACTATATAGAGAAGGGGCAGGAATGAATTAGTGCACAAGCTGTTATTTTTAGTGGCTACCTCGCCTAGTTCTTAAACTGTCACTGAAGAGTAGCTTTGAACAAGCTGCAAACCCCCTAAAGGTCATAACCCAGGAGAGGAGACACTCTAGGAACGTGCACCAGGGAAGATGCAGATGGATAAACAAAGCCATAAAAAGTGCGCCATATTTTCTCTTTTCCCACATTCACTGAAGAGTTGACCTCAGGCTATTACCCTGTGAAAGTGGAATTTTAAGAGTCAACCCCAAACAAACCTGTACCAATCCCTGGGTGGCTGGCTTTCCCCATCGCTAATGAAACCCAGGAGGGTCCTGAAGGGAGGTGTGACAATTTGAGAGGCAGAGTGAAGATCACAGAAGTGAGAAAACTGTCACCTCGTTTTCCCCATCCTGAGGAGCATACGGGCCAGACTCAGGATGCCCAAAGTTCTTGTGGCCTGGACAGAGGTCTCACTGCCTGAGAGCTGCATGGGGATGGACACCCATTTCTGTGACACTCTCTCCTCTAGCTGGCTCAGCTCAACCTTCTTGAAGGTGCCTTGGCTGAGGAGGGCATTCAGATGTGACAGCCCCTGCCCATGTCATTTCTGAGGAACCAGATGAATGCATTCACATGGAAGGAGGTGATGAGAACAAGAAATGGTATAAATGACTGCTTGAGCTGCAGGCTGGCTGGCTGTGGGGTCAGAACTCTGGCCTCCATCACAGGAGTAGGGATAGAGCTTGTAAGTTCTCATCTATCTGACAGAGGTAAATAGGATGGTGTTGGAACAGCTGGATCTCTAGGAGGTGGGGAGGAAGGCTGGGTCTGTAGGAATTGAGATACCAGGGTGTTATCTGCTCGAATCTTCATATCGATCTCCGGATACTTCCTTGGGTGGTGGAATCAGGCTCTACCACACTCCTCAGAATGTGTTGGCAGAGTCAGAGTTAAGTCACTCATTAGACAGTGATAAGACGTGGGTTTCCTCCACACTCATTTTTCTTTTCTCACTTGTGGAAATCTAGAGCCTCAACCACACATGGCATGATTATGTCTTAAGACTTTGTGGAGCCACAGGTGGGAAAATAGCCTGGGTCCTTGAAACACCGTGTGGAGGAGTGTGCTTGCCAACCCCAGACATTAATTTTGACTTATAGCTATATGAGAAAAAAAAAAAAGCTCATCACTGCATGTTAGGAAAGTTTAATGTACTTTAACTAATAAATTATCATTCTGAGACTTCTTTGCATGGTACTCCTAGATAAGTTCTAATCTTCGGTCTTTTCTGGATGCCATGTCTTCCTGTAGTTTGGATGTATTTATTTTTGAGGATTAGTCGATAATTTTTAAAAGAAAGATTACTGAGGAAATAAACTTTCTGGATTTAGGCCTTTCTTAATTAGGTAGATTTTTTTAGATATAGAATTTTAGATTTAAAGCTATTTTCCCTCTAAATCTGAAGGCATTGCCTCATTGTCTTTTTGAGTCCAGTAATGCTAATGAGACTTTACAATAGAAAAAGTGTCAGGGGATACAAACAACGTATGGACAAAAGACCAATACAAATAGCCAATCCACACACAAACTAGAATGAATTACTAGTAAATGGGAATCAGACATTAATGAGAACCCATTTTCTTCCATCAGATTGACAAAGATTATAAAAATGATAATACTCAGCATGGGCACAGATTAGAAAAATGAGTATTTGTATACATTGCTGATGGGTCTGAAACTGGAACAAAATTTCTGGAGAACACATTTATTTTTTTATTTTGTTTTTATTTTTTTTGAGAGAGAGAGAGAAAGAGAATGAGTGCTGGGGGTGAGGGGGTGAGGTAGAGAGAGGAGTAGAAGGAGAGAGAGAATCCCAAACAGGCTTCACTCCCACACAGAGCCTAGCCTGATGAAAGGCTGATCCCATGACCCTGAAATCATGACCTGAGCCAAAATCAAGAGTGGGATGCCCAACTGACTGAGCCACCCAGGCCCCCTGGAGGGCACATTTATAATACTCAGAAATAAAATCATTACTTTTACCTTTGTACGTGAGATTTTTTTTTTCCTAGCTTGAAACTTTTTAGTTCTTCTCTTTTATCTTTGGGGTAGCAAAGTTTCATAAACATGTGTTTAGGTGAAAAGCTATTTTTATTTATCAGCTCAGCCTTACTGGGCCATTTCTACCTTTTGTTTTGTTTCAGCCTCCGGGAAATAGTTTTTTTATTTTTTGAATTTTTCCCCTTGCCTTCAGTTTTCCTGATTTTTTCTTTCTCAAGTATTTATTAGATGGATATTTGTCCTCTCATATGGATCTATTATAGCTTTTAAATTTTCTCTTAAATTTTTTTTGTCCTTTGCTTTGTATTCTTTTTTTCCCCCTCTTAATTTTTTTTTTTTTTTTGCAGGTGGGGGGAATGCCTGGGTGACTCAGTCACTTAAGCATCAAGCCCCACATCAGGATCACTGCTCCATGGGGAGTCTGCTTCTCCCTCTCCCCCTCCCCTTGTTTGTATTCCCTCTCTATCTGTGTTTCTGTCAAATAAATAAGTAAAAACTTTAAAAAAAGTATATGAAATTGGTATGGACATTATTAAGATAGTTGTGTGGCTTAAACTATAATTATTTACAAAATAGACACATTATGGGAAAAATCACTTTTTGTTGGCAAAGAAGATTATTTTTCTTTTTAACCCACTGAGCCACCCGGGCGCTCCCAAGATTATTTTTCTTTTTAAAAACACTCCTAGATTGATTGGCTGCATCAGTCTGGTAAAAAATGTTCATTCAAAAGATGTCAAGATCTCAAAGAAGAAGTCAAACTATCATTCTTTGCAGATGATATGATACTATATGTGGAAAACCCAAAAGGTTCCACTCCAAAACTGCTAGAATTTGTACAGGAATTCAGTAAAGTGTCAGGATATAAAATCAATGCACAGAAATCAGTTGCATTTCTTTACACCAACAAGAAGACAGAAGAAAGAGAAGTTAAGGAGTCAATCCCATTTACAATTGCACCCAAAACCATAAGATACCTAGGAATAAACCTAACCAAAGCGGCAAAGAATCTATACTCAGATAACTATAAAATACTCATGAAAGAAATTGAGGAAGACACAAAGAAATGGAAAAATGTTCCATACTCATGGACTGGAAGAAAAAATATTGTGAAAATGTCTATGCTACCTAAAGCTATCTACACATTTAATGCAATGCCTATCAAAATCCCATCCAATTTTTTCAAAAAAATGGAACAAATAATCCTAAAATTTTTATGGAACCAGAAAAGACCTCAAATAGCCAAAGGAATATTGAGAAAGAAAACCAAAGCTGGTGGCATCACAATTCCAGACTTCAAGCTCTATTACAAAGCTGTCATCATCAAGACATTATGGTACTGGCACAAAAATAGACACATAGATCAATGGAACAGAATAGAGATCCCAGAAATAGACCCTCAACTCTATGGTCAACTAATCTTCGACAAAGCAGGAAAGAATGTCCAATGGAAAAAAGACAGCCTCTTCAACAAATGATGTTGGAAAAATTGGACAGCCACATGCAGAAAAATGAAATTGGACCGTTTCCTTACACCACACACGAAAATAGACCCAAAATGGATGAAGGACCTCAATGTGAGAAAGGAATCCATCAAAATCCTTGAGGAGAACACAGGCAGCAACCTCTTCAACCTCAGCCGCAGCAACTTCTTCCTAGGAACAATGCCAAAGGCAAGGGAAACAAGGGCAAAAATGAACCATTGGGACTTCATCAAGATCAAAAGCTTTTGCACAGCAAAGGAAACAGTTAACAAAATAAAAAGACAACTGACAGAATGGGAGAAGATATTTGCAAAGGACATATCAGATAAAGGGCTAGTATCCAAAATCTATAAAGAGCTTAGCAAACTCAACACCCAAAGAACAAATAATCCAATCAAGAAATGGGCAGAGGACATGAACAGACATTTCTGCCAAGAAGACATCCAGATGGCCAACAGACACATGAAAAAGTGCTCCACATTACTGGGCATCAGGGAAATACAAATCAAAACCACAATGAGATACCACCTCATACCAGTCAGAATGGCTAAAACGAACAAGTCAGGAAATGACAGATGCTGGCGAGGATGCGGAGAAATGGGAACCCTCCTACACTGTTGGTGGGAATGCAAGCTGGTGCAACCACTCTGGAAAACAGCATGGAGGTTCCTCAAAAAATTGAAAATAGAGCTACCTTATGACCCAGCAATTGCACTACTGGGTATTTACCCTAAAGATACAAATGTAGTGATCCGAAGGGGCATGTGCACCTGAATGTTTATAGCAGCAATGTCCACAATAGCCAAGTTATGGAAAGAACCTAGATGTCCATCAACAGATGAATGGATAAAGAAGAAGTGGTACATATATACAATGGAATACTATGCAGCCATCAAAAGAAATGAAATCTTGCCATTTGCGACGACATGGATGGAACTAGAGGGTATTATGCTTAGCAAAATAAGTCAATTGGAGAAAGACAACTATCATATGATCTCCCTGATATGAGGAAGTGGAGATGCAACAGGGACGGGGGCTAAGGGGGTAGGAAAAGAATAAATGAAACAAGATGGGATCGGGAGGGTGACAAACCAAAAGAGACTCTTAATGTTGTAAAACAAACTGAGGAGGGCGGGGTGGAGGGGTGTCAGGAGAGGGTGGTGGGGTTACATTATATGTTTATAAAAAAATAAAAATAAAAAATCTTAAAAAAAAAAAGATGCCAAGATCTTTTTCCATGATCTCACATTGCTACCCATTCACTTTTCACACATGGATCCTTGTTCCTGCTGGGCCTCACAGTCAAATTGTAGGCTACATTGATCTCATCACAGTGAAGCCATTACACTTCTTCTGGTCTTCCTTACACATTTGCTCCATGCATGCTTAAAATCTGGGGGGGAAATGCTCATGGGCTGGCAAAACAAAGAAGCAGCAATTTCCTTGCCTTATTCCTTGGCTGGTGATGAAGTAGAGAGCATGATGTGGTGATTGGAGCCAGACCTAACCCTGACCATGGGCATTGCAGCCGACCCAAACCTAATTAAGAAAGATCCTGAATAAACTTGGGTGAGAGCCAAAATCACTAGCCTCTTCAATCAATATTTTTGATATAAAAATTAGCATCTGGGCTGAGTAAAAGGGAGCACTGTTTCATGCCACAGCAGAAAAAAAAAATCCCTCCTGCTTCTACCCTGACCTCCTGATGTTGGCTATTTGATTGATTTGTATCTGTGATAATTTTCAGAGCAGTTGACTTACTCATGTCAAGTTCTGTCCTAAGCCCTGTCACAGGAATCAGCCATTTCCAAACAGGTAAGTTGGTCTCACTTGTTCTGTTATTCCTGTTTGATTTACCCTGCTGATATGTAAAGTTTAGCTGAAATAACTTTGTAAGAAATTTGACTGGAAAGGAATACAGTATTCTCAGAAAAATAAAGCCAGGCCCTGTTGGAGCTTTGGAAGTCCTCTTTACACACTGCTAATCCCCTGACAACTTCAACACACTGGCCTTCCAAGATGAGTCCACTCTTAATCTCTATGGGGGTGTCCAGAGGATAATGTATGTCGGAGTTCTTAGTAGAGTGTCTGGTGCATGATAAGTGTCCAAAAAATGATTGACTTGCTGTTTTTCAAGACACTACATACCTGCTTTAGAAATAATTCCTAGTCTTGATCCAGGAAATTTGCAGGCGGGGTATGAGATAGAGAATGAAAAGATTAATATTTGACTCATGTCCATGCCTTTGTTATCCTAAAGACTACTCTTAATGAGGCTGAGACAAATTCAAGGGACAGTTGAAGACATCTCTACCTTTTAGAGAGATTCAGTGAAATATTCCCTAATAAAACCACAAGATTTCTGGGGCTTGCTTTGAAGTAAACTCTGAATGGGGGAAATAGATGAAAATGACTAGCCATGGACAGGTAATGTTTGAAGCTAGGTGACAGATGCACTTGGGTTCATTATACTGTTCTCTCCCTCTTATTCTATATTTACAATTTTCCATTTTAAAACATTTTTAATAGAGATGGATTAGGAATAGTTATTTTTAAGTGGATGGACTGCTGTCAGTTCATAGCTGAGTCCCTCCTCAAGAAGTGCCTTTGGCTGAATGAAATTGTCTTGGCCAAGGTAATGCCCTCCCCCACACCTCTACCTTGGTAACCTGCACCTCATGATTAGTTGATGGCAGAAAGGACATAGAAGCCTGACTCTTTTGCTTCAATGTGAGATAATTCTAAAGGGCCATCTCCTCGTGGGAGTGATTAAGACCTTTCTATGATGAAATCATAGTTAGGCTTCTTCCTTTTCCAATCCTGTCTCATCGCTCTATCTTACCTATGGTTCCATTGTGAGTGGTCCCAGTGGTGTGTTGGTAAAAGTTTAACAGATGGCTCTCCAGATCCTGAATTTGTAGGGTTTGCCAATATCTGTGGCATAAATACTTTCAGCAAGGCCAATTTCAAGCTACCAAAGTGATGTTACAGAAGGAGGAGTTGGGAACAGATGAACACAGTTGGTTCTTGTGACAGAGTTCATGCCAGTGCCAGCCACCCTTGCCCATTTTCCTTAATGAAATCCTTAAATGCAAATCTCTGAGTCTCTACTTAGGGTAATCCAAATTAACACAGAACCATCAATTTTTTTAATATTGTCTATTTTGGTGATTTATCTATTAGAGAAAATAATATTTCACGGGCAGAATGAAATGAAATCGGTCACCTCAAGTGTTTCAGTGAGACACACACACATACTCACACACAATTGCTTAGATATATTTTAAAATACAGTTGCCTTTTAATTTCCAAATATTACACAGCTGCATAAAGTGTTCTGAGAAAACAGATATGTTGTTTACATGGAGACCAGGAAAAATGGCCAAGAAATCACTAGGGAAGCTCAAAGTATAATTGTTATTATTGCCGTAAATCCAAATACATGAAAGTTAAGGTTTCCTCTTCAAAAATTTTAAGTCAGATTAAGCCATTTGTAATATTTGCTATCTCTGAAGGAAATACAGAGGAGCATTGCATGTGTGAAGAACTGTTAAGACTTTCACCCTATCTGAGAGCTGTTGTTAGAATAAGTAAATAATCGAAGGCAGATTATGCTTAACATCCAATTTTGTAAAAAAAAGAAGGTACCTGGAAAATGGGAAGAAAATATCCCACTGAGGAGAAAAGGTTGGAATAATTCCCTTTACTTCAGTAGTATAAGCACCCTTGATTATCAACAGAGAATGAGGACACAATTTCTGTTATGTTACTAGAAACAACTGATCCATGCAAACAAAAGCTCCAACAATGGTTCTCAAATTAGGACATGGATTAGAAGCACCTGAGGAGGCTGTCCAAATGTAAATTTCTAGGCACCACAGCTATTCTTACTCAGTGGAAGTCTGGCTGCAGGCCCAGGGACCTGCATTTTAGTAAGCTTCTAGCAAATTCTCAAGTCCATGGTGTCTGTCAAACCAAAACAGCTGAAAGGCAATATAGCCAAACATCCACGATAACACAATTCCATAATGCGACTAGGGACGTATCTGCTCCATTTCCCTATTAAGCAAATATATCCTCCCTACGAATATTAGTCTGAATCCTTGATCTTATGTCTCACTGAAGTCTGCTTTTAAAACATCTCCCATCTATCTATCAGCCAGCCAGGTTCTCACCTGTGTATCTTCACATTCTTGCTTGCTCTTAAAGGAAGGGACAAATGTGTATGTGTGTGTGTGCACGCACGTGCATATGCGCTTGTGCGTGAATGAGGGGAGGGTTGGGGAACATAACAGAGTTTTCTTAGGAAATTCTCTTAACAGAACCTACCGAAGGGACATTTTGAACTATGCTATATTTATTGAGACTCAATAATCCATATCAATTTAAAATTGTGGTTTTATAACCTAGCAGTAGGTGTTTTCCTATAAAAATAAAAAAATTCTCATGATTACCCTCTTAACCAACCTCATTCTATACAGGACATATACTCTTCTATTACCAGCCCTATGAGATCTGGATCCCTCCTAATGGTCTCAGGAAGCATTGCGTTTGGTTTATAGTTGTTCTCCTAAGTGATTCCCTCTGACAGAGAGAGGTTTTCATTTTTTTCTTTAAATCTTGCACATGAGAATGTAATAAATTGTCCTAAGACTCTGGGATTTTGATGAAGCAGGAGTAATGCTCCCTCCCCCCCACCCCCGGCCCTTGCTCTTCAGGCCAGGTGGATAAATAATTATTTTCCTATCATAAGTTAGACTCAGGATCCCCCATAAGAGTCATAAAGATAGACGAATATAGCAGCTCACAAAGACACCCCTCTAAAGGCTTAAAACTCAAAGGTAGTTGTGAAGGTGTGTATGAAGATCATGGACATCTAGAACGGAAGGGGAGGTTTATTGCTTGCTATATACCTCAGTAAGGTCCTCTTCGTCTGCTGTTCCTTTTGTAGGACTGAAGACATTTATGCATTTTTGGACAACTAACTAGAATCAATTTCATTTAAATGCACATTTTCTTTTTTTTTTTTTTTAAGATTTTATTTATTTATTTGACAGACAGAGACCACAAGTAGGCAGAGAGGCAGGCAGAGAGAGGAGGAAGCAGGCTCCCTGCCGAGCAAAGCGCCCCATTCGGGGCTCGATCCCAGGACCCTGGGATCATGACCTGAGCCGAAGGCAGAGGCTTTAACACACTGAGCCACCCAGGTGCCCCTAAATGCGCATTTTCAAGAGAAAAGACCTTTTGGGGGACATGGATACCGCATGTATTTTCTTTTTTTTAAAAAAGGTTTTATTTATTTATTTGACAGACAGAGATCACACAAGCAGGCAGAGAGGCAGGCAGAGAGGGGAGGGGAGAAGCAGGCTCCCTGCCGAGCAGAGAGCCCGATGCGGGACTCGATCCCAGGACCCTGGGATCATGACCCTAGCCCAAGGCAGAGGCTTAACCCACTGAACCACCCAGTCCCACCGCATGTATTTTCTTTGCATAGTTACTGGTGCACCGATGCATTGGGAAGAATTAGAATTTAGTTACCAGAATTAGTCCCTGGAGGGGGAAACTGCATTGTGAGAACTCACTTCCTCTCCTCTTCCGCCGATAGTGATCCTTACAAATGTGTGTAAGAAACCTTATCATTGTGATCCACTTTTAAACCGATATACCTAATAGGGGTTATACTCTCCCCATAAACAACTTTCCACACTGCTCACTTTTATCCTTTAATCAGTTGTGAGCATCAGGCGTGTTGCTCTCTCCAACACCAGTGCGCCTGGCTGGGCTTCTGGCTCAGGGTACGGCACGAGAGCTTGGGCCCGTCTGTGTCACAAGTCAAGCCTCTCTTGAAGTGATTTGTTTATACTGTCATCTGATGGAGTGGAGTGTTCTGTAACTCATTCTAACTAGTATAGAAGCTTTGCTAAAAGGTCACCACTGCTCTTTAGAGTTTCCAAATCTGGGAACCATATGGGAGCTTGTTAAAGATAAGGTTTTCCACTGGCTTTTTCCATACTAACGAGAACCAATTAGCAAAAAGGTACTATTCCAGATAAGTTTGTGTTCACATTTAGAAAGAGAGACAGACAGACAGAGGAAGAGAGAGAGAGAGAGAGAGAGAGACAGAGAGAACTCAAGGAAATTACAGTTCTTTGCTCAATAATGTGTAAGCCCATTTTATACCAAAATTGGATTGCGTGTGCCAGCAGACAGTAAGGACTATTTAATAGGCCTGAATGAGGGTGCCAGTCTTGAAAAAGTTGAATAGAATTTGCTTTTAATGTCATTTTTGAATCAATACATTCAAGTATAGTCTTGTGAGTCAACTCTAAAGGAAACTATATCTCACCATTTACTCAAAATATAATAGGAAAATGACAACTCATTCTTTAAAGTAATAAGGGTTATGTATGCAAGCTAAACATTCACTCACATGGCATCAACAACCTTCCAGTTATCATAACATTACAGTTTGAATCAAGCCTAAAATTGGCTTCTGTTTGCTTTCTGCCCCCTTCCTTATGAAACAAAAGTCTTGAGTTTTCCAAACCTCAAAAGCTCAGCTGTAAAACTGTAGGAGACCAGCAAGAGGAAAAGGAAAGTTTCCTTCAGAGACGTGTGGAGTCACTGCTGGCCAGTCCTGCTCTCTCCCTCCAAACATTAACTATGGCTTTTGACACTCGTCCTTGGAAAAAGTCCAAATGTGGCAAATCGTAGAAGCAACATTTCTTTACCCTCCTGCCTGGAGCTCCCCATGATACAGAAGAGTTCTAGTGGGGGCATTCATGGGTGAAACAAGGAGGTCAGCTACTGCGCACCATGCTTGCTCACGTCTGCAGATAAAATAAATACACACATAATGAGATCTACTGAATTAAAAATCAAAACCCTCTCATTTGGTTGGAATGCCTGGAAGAGTCTGGACCAGAGAGTCTGCACAGTAGCAGTGAAAACACAGGCTCATTGCCATTAAAAATGTTCTAGGAAGTGTGTGTGTGTGTGTATTTGTAGCGGGATACTGGGAAAGGAGAAAATTTAAAATCTGGAACCATATTTTTGTCTCTGCAGTCCCAAGCTGGAGACATTAAAAACACAACATTTCCTTCAGTTCAATTAAGCTGGTTTGGAAACCAAAATTGTCCTTAGAAAAGGGGGAGAAATCCATTTATATTCCTTTTGAGGCAAAAAGGGGGGTAGTTTCTGGCAAAGTCTTTAGGTGCAATTCAGGACCAGGAAACTTAATCATCCAGTTCAAAGCTTGTCTCGTCGTAGAGTTCGGGGCGCGCTGACTTCCTGTGCCGAGAGTACTTCAGTTGTAGGAGATCACCCATTTCATCCAGGTTTTCCAAAACCTGCAAAAAAATTGCCTCCCATCAGTTATTCTTTAAACCCCCTACGCCCCACAGAGGTACAATCTTCTATTGCCAACTTCCTTGATTTTAAAGAAAAGGAGAAGACCCAAATCACTAAGGTGTGGCTTATAAACCAGCCCTAGAGGAATGTTAAATGTTAATTCATTTTATTTCATATTCTTTAATAGTCTACCCCACATTGCGAATATTTAACTTATTTTTGGGGTGTGAGGAGAGGAATAAAAGCATTTGACCCATGCTTACCTTTTGGGCTTTATTTTAAAGTTTAATGACTTACATATATATTTTAAAAGATTTTATTTATTTATTTGATAGAGAGAGAGGAAGAGAGAGAGAGAGACAGCGAGAAAGGGAACACAAGCAGGGGGAGTGGGAGAGAAACAGGTTTCCCGCAGAACAGGGATCCTGATGTGGGGCTCAATCCCAGGACCCTGGGATCATGACCTGAGCCCAAGGCAGACGCTTAACGACTGAGACACCCAGGTATCCTTAATGACTTATATTTAAACTTGTGGAAGAAAGAGGTAAGGTTGCAGATTATATTTGGGTTTATGTCCTCATGACACAGCAAATCAATCTGGTCAGGGGCAAAATGGAACATTGCAGGAGCTGGTTAGTGTCCTCTTCTCTCTCCCATACTGCCCCACCCCCAGCACTTAAACACTCATCTCTATGTTCCATGGAATTGTAGGACTTAAAACCACGAGGGACTGAGAACTCATCTCTTTCAGTTCTCTCCATTCAGGCAGATAAACGTATCCCCAATTTTCCAAAGCAACAGCTGAGATGGAGAATAGACAAATGTAATTTTCCCATCTAGTATATCATTGATCTTATGATATTAGGCATGCCTTTTAAAACTTGTTAGGCCTGTCTTGACCTGTCAGATGAGGAGGCCAATTTTGGGATCTAATGTTTTGAAAAAGGTGCAGATGTTTGTTAATTCTGGAATGAATGACTAGTGGGACTTATGGGCTTTCCTCTTTGGGAAGTCTTTCAAACTGGTATCAAGTTTGATATCCACCAACATATGAATAGTCATTTCTTTCTGGATGGTAGCACTATGGGTGGTTAAAATGTTCTTTTACTTCAATGTACTTCCTAATTTTTCCATCAAATCTAAGCACTAAGACAAAGTAACAAGTTATATTTGAAAGGACATCAAACCAGGATAGCGTCTATTGCTCTTGGCTAAAGGTGGGGATGGGGTAGCTCAGAGTGGGGCGTCTGCACGCTTGGAGATTAGAGACAACTCATGGAAGGTGTGGGAGCGCACAGGATTTCTGGTCGTGTTAATCTCAGTCTTTTTAAATTCCATTTTGGTATCTGCTATAAAATACACACAGTCTCTTGACAGTGCTTATACAACTTATAAGTGGATTTATGTTGAAGCCCACTGATCAGATGACCCAGAGGACACCTGTGCTCAAAAAAGGCAGGCATGAATTACAGAAGAAGCATCTTAGTAAGAGGGAGCTGGGAAGGGCTTCTTCCCACATTTGAACTTGTGCTCGAGATGACTCTAAGGAAGCAGGGACCGGTCGGGGTTGATGTTGTTCTGAGTGGGAGAAGTTCAGAGATGGGCTCTATGCAGAATTCTTATGGGGCAAATGGGATGACTAAGGTGAGGTCATTGGTAAAAGAGCAGCCATCACTCATGTTAGAAGAAGGAAATTCTAAGCCATTTTGTGTACGTAGAGTGGCCTCATCTTTGCCTTATTCCAAACATGGTTA
The DNA here is from genome assembly GCA_003697995.1 of Taxidea taxus jeffersonii. Taxonomy (NCBI): domain Eukaryota; kingdom Metazoa; phylum Chordata; class Mammalia; order Carnivora; family Mustelidae; genus Taxidea; species Taxidea taxus. Next base: position 24,378 of record RCUC01131166.1, read on the forward strand.
TAGAAGGAACTTGTCTAGTATATGTATTTTCTGTGAGTGTTATGTTCAGTTAGCTACTTCGATGTCTTGGCCATTCAAGGGTCATTTTTCACTTACCCATATGTGCATATTAAGGAATATGCTCACAGTTTTTTACTGATATAGGTGCCTGACTTTAGAAGTTTACAGGCATCTGTCTAGATGATGTCTCAGTGCTCCTTCTAAACCAGCTCTTCAACAGGAATTAAGAACGTTTGAAGAGAATCCTGACATCTGATGTCTCCAGAACTGTGTATCCATGAATACCTCAATGCTGCTGGGGTTGCAAAAAATATAAATTCCCACTGCTGTCTACCCCCTCTTGTCATCTCTGGGAGCATGCTCCCCAGTCATGTCCTTTCCTCTCCTATACCTATTGCCTCTATCTCATTACTTTTTTCCTCTCTTAATGTGTAAACATGCCAAGTCTTTCAAGGGCTTTTATAAACCTATTTTTATTTCTTTTGCAGTCAAGCTTCTTGAAATATCTGTCTACTATTTCTTTTTAAAAGAAATAATTTGTTAAAATTAATTACTAGAAATATATATGCATTTTGGAGAACCTAGACAACATAGAAAGCTATAAGGAACTATGCAGCAAAGTTCACCTATCATCTCAAAACCTAGAGTTAACTCAGTTATTAGTATGTCATGCAAGAAATTATTATTATGTATGCACTTTGTAGTAGACACTGGTTTAAGTCCTAAGAATGTAATGGTGAAGCAGAAAGAAAATATACTGTGTATAGTTTATTATTTGAACTCAAAGTATTCACTTTTTTATTCTTTGTAGAACTATCTCCTAGTGTATGTACATATACATATATACTACATATACACGCACATATAACAATCCATAATACATGTTATATGTCCGTGTATATTACACATATACACATAATTCATTCCCATCTTCATATAGAAAAACTCACTCATGTATAATGAATGACTTCATATAATCCCATATATAATTCCCACCTTCATGTTCCATAGTTGTCTATATTTCTTTTCCAAAATGAATTTATTCTGTCTGTTATCACTAGTCGCTTATTTATTAGTATCTCCTCTTAGAGTTTTTGCCCCAGGGTTTTGCACCATAGTAGACATTCAATGTGTTTGCTAAATTGCTTGACACTAGGAGACAGTTCCATTGACCCCAAACTGATTGAGATGGCTTAGTTGTCTTCTCTCACTCATTTCCATAAAGATCAAAACCAAAGGACAATGAAATGTGGTTTTGAAATCATTAAAACCCAGTGTAGGTCTGGATGATATGATGGACCTGTCTTTGCCAACATGTTGGTTAGTTGGGTCGTATTTTCTTTTCTTTTATTTATTTATTTATTTATTTATTATTTTTTAAAATTTAAGCTTTTTTATTTAAACATATAATGTAACCCCACCACCCTCTCCCAACCCCTCTCCCCCCCACCCCCCTCAGTCTGTTTTATGACATTAAGAGTCTCTTTTGGTTTGTCTCCCTCCCTATCCCATCTTGTTTCATTTTTTCTTTTCCTACCACCTTAACCCCCACCCCCATTGCATCTCCACTTCCTCATATCAAGGAGATCATGTGATAGTTGTCTTTCTCCAGTTGACTTATTTCGCTAAGCATAATACGCTCTAGTTCCATCCATGTCGTCGCAAATGGTAAGATTTCATTTCTTTTGATGGCTGCATAGTATTTTCATATGATGGGCTTGGTGGCTCTGAAAAGTGTGAGTGTGTGAGTGATTGAGGCTGAAATAGCACATCAGATTAGCTTTTGCATTTAAGATCAAGTAAATAGCACAACATGTGGCTACTCAGTCAGTCTTTTTTATGAAACCAAAACACTGCCTTGAGTCAAGTCTCCACTAAACTCATTTTTCTTTCCTATCCACTGAGTTGATCACATTGTTGGGCATTGTTGACATCCCCTTGTTTTTTTGCAGTGAATTTTATGAGTGTTGTTTTCTAAACCACCAAGAGAAACCCAGGGAGCCCCAAGCTAGCTCAATAAAAGAACCTGCTCAAAATGCAAAGTGCCAGTACCAGAGGTTCTGTTGGCCTGTGGGTACTCACTGTGTCTAGCATCTCCCGAGTATGTGCTGCTGAAACACAAAACCGAGCCCGAGCTTCTGCGAGGGGAGTAGCTGGAAATCCAACGACCACCACCCCAATTTTTCTATTTAATAGATGCCTTGCAAAAGCCCTATGGGAAAGGTAAAAGAGAAGGTTAGTTGAGAGATGACAATATTATGTGGCAGGAAAAAGAATGTGGTTAATTGACTTTTCTGATAACAACAAATAGAAGATGATTGAAATTACTAAACTTCTGTTACGTGTAATTGACAAGGAAATGGGGACAGTGTCTTGTTGGCACCCATAGCTGAGGGTGCATATGATGGGGCCTGGCACACCCATTAGAGCATTGTGAGTACTGAGTCTTTGACACTGACCAGAAAATGCTGATGTACATGATCCTGGTTTAAGGAGTCAGCATTGATATACAAATTCTTTGTCTGCAGGGTTCCTAGGAACAAAAGCCCCAAAGCTAACACAATGCAATTGCATAAAGAAAGAACATATAGTAAGTGCAAACTTGTATGTTTTAAAAACCTAAAACCAATAATAGAGTATGAAAATTTCAAAGAAGCCTGTACTTAGTGACTATAATCTGAGGACCAGGATCTGAGGGTCTGCAAGGAAATAATCCTGAGCTGTATTCTCACTCCAGAGCCATATTTTTCCCATATTAAACCAGAGGTGAAAAATAGTAAGGGTCCCTTCATTTTTTATTGTGTGAATAAATCCACCCCCATATGTTCAAGGATGATAAACCCATTGACTGGGTTAAAGGGGGAATGGGGTAAGAGGGATGTAGGGAAAGAAATGTGTACACACAGAGAGGCTGGCCAGTGGATGCAACCTGTAGAACGTAGGTCATAACTATAAAGCTTTCTGACACAGGGTGTAATCTTTCTCTGCCATGATTCCTTCCCTTTATCTTCTTCTAGACTCTTTTTCAGAGCTAATCTCAGTAACAGTTCTGGAATATCGAACTCTCAAAAGTCTAGATTTTTTGTGCTAAGAGCCAAGGTCAGACAAAAAGGCTTGTGCCCCTACATGAATCTTGTCCCACTTTGTGCTCTGTTGCTCTCTGCAGGAAACCTTAAAACGTCTTTGCCCACAAGCAAGGTAAATGCCTCAGATCTGTTGTTAGCATTAAGAGGCTCCTGGTGTCCTTTTTAAGGCTGGAAGATGACAGCACCACAGAAACCTTCCAGTTGTAACTCAGGAAGAATTCTTGAGCCAGACATGGAGAACTAGCCTGTCCGTTTATTCATTCCTCTTGCCATGGAGCTGTCTTTTTGGTTGCCTCACGGAAAATGCATGTTATCAATGAAGTGGTGGAGATTGCAAGGTCTAGGGAACACAGTGTCTCTGGCCCCGTGGCGCAGCTAAGGCAAGAGTCACCTTTGATTTGGACAGGGAAGATTAACAAGGAGATGAAGCTTTCTGAGAAAATTTGAAAAACAGAGGCTGTGCTTTTTCTTGTTCACCCTATGGAAGGCTGCCCGTGGAAGGGCACAGGATGAGAGCTCATAATTATCAGAGAAACAAGGCAAGTGCTTTTATTGCTAGACTACAAACTACCTGACCCGTGATCTCAAGCTAATTTTCGGGACTCCCCAAAGACTATTTTCACTGTCTGCATGTTTCTCTTTGTACCAGAGGAAGTGAGTTTTGCCAAAGAATGTAGAGCAAAATATAGGACTATTGATTCATTAGGCTAATCTGAGGCCTCCTTGGAGCACTTTCAGACTTAAAATTTACACTACTAATCCTGGCCTCCTTCGGTTAATGTGTCTGATCGCCCTGAACATTTTATATAATGAGCCTCTGTGTTTGTACTCCCCAAAACAAATGAGAGCCTGCAGTGTGAGTTGAAAAAATCTGGGCTACATAGATAATAATAATAAATGGTTAGCAATGCATTATGGGCATCACTATTGTACCCTGAATCCTATCATCCTGAAAGCGTATGACAAGGCCCATGGAAGGAGAATGTAAACTCTGTATCAGAGACTAAATACAATATATTCTTTTTTTTTTTAAAGATTTTTTTAAAATTTATTAGACACAGAGATCCCAAGTAGGCAGAGAGGCAGGCAGAGAGAGAGGAGGAAGCAGACTCCCTGCTGAGCAGAGAGCCCGATGCGGGCCTCGATCCTAGGACCCTGAGACCAGGACCTGAGCCGAAGGCAGAGGCTCAATCCACTGAGCCACCCAGGAGCCCCCTAAACATAATATATTCTTAATCATTCAAATGAATGTTTTATGGACGAAATCACATGACACCAAATGTCACAGAAGATTCCAGTGGTCGAATTGCAATGAAACTTTGCTCAAAAAGATACCTTGCTGGAGAGGATATTTTCATTCTGCAGTAGATGAACATGTGGAGAAATCACAGAGCTTCAATAAAATCAAAGGGTCAAAAAATAAGCAAACAAAGGAAGTGCTCATACACTGACTTATACAATTAACTCCTTGTCTCAAAAGCTTTTCTCCATATAAACTTTCTGTTGAAGAAATATCTGAGAAGAAAACAAGGCCAGGGGGCAAGGCAAATTTCGGCAGTAGCTCCTGCCAACAAGAGATGACATTACCTCTGGTCACTGACCTATTCTAAGTTTCCTTAGACAACTCAAGCAACTAGAGTGTTTTGTTTTGTTATGTTTTTCCCATTTGCTGGGTTTGAGGCCTTTTGATTCATCAAAGATGACATTCAGAGTTAAACGCATACTGTGTGTTTGCCTTAATGAGATTTACACCCCCGCCCGCTTTGGACAGAAGCTTCAGAGAGGGCACTATCCACCGAGAAGAGCTCTGGTTTAGGAGGCAAGCGGAACTGGCTCTGAATTCTGGGCTCTGCTGCCTGCAACCTGAGTGACCCTCAGTAAGCAATTTCACTTTTATGGGTCTTGGTGTCTTTGTTTATAAATTAAGGCCAGGCATCCACCTTTGGTGGGTAATCACTAGATTGGACAGTCTTCTTAGCATAGAATCAGCATTCAGCCACATCTCCTCCTCCTTAAATACCATCTTCATTGGAAGGCAGATGGTTTGACATATCATCTAGGCTCTAACATGGCATGTTTGATTCACCCAATAGCAGGATCTCCACCTACTATTTTCCTGGAAGTTCTCTTTTTATTCATGCAACCAAAGATTGCAATAATTATTTTGGAGAGCCATGCAACCACGGTGACTCAATCTTACACTCAGTTGAAACTAATAATAATAACCATTGTACTAATAGAAGTCCTAGTAGTAGTAATAATAACTACCACTGATGAAGGACCGATAGTATACCAAGTACTATGTTAAGTGCCTTATATACAATAACAATTAAAACAACTAATAATAACAGCTCCCACCTAGTAGCTCCTATATGAGACAACAGGCTGTATGCAGACAGACCTCATCTTGTTTAACTGAAACAACAACTATGAAATAGGTCTTATTACATCCTGTCATAAAAATGAGAAAACTGAGGCTTTAGAAAGTTGTGCAACTTGTCAAAGATCTCCCGGCTAGCAAGAGGCAGAGTCAAATTCTTCTTCATTCCAAACTCCTCATTACACCAAGGAGCACAGTTCTTACACATAACAGCCTCTGATCTCATTTTTTTCACATTAGCTGCTGTCTACTTAGGACTCCCAGCATTTAAAGGACTCCCAGCATTTAAGGTACTCCCTCTCTCTTTCTGTTATTGCAAAGGTAAATTCCTGAATTTAAATGCGTTTGTTTTAACTCTTTATGGACTCTTTTCATGGCATAGATTCATATTAATATTCTAGTTCCAGCCTCCACCACCAAAGTCAGAACTATCCGGCATGCTCCCCACGGCCACCCTCCAGCATTGTGTACTTTAGATTATCAAGAATAAGACAAATTTATTGTTGATGTCTTCATTTGAGCTAATGATAACATACGAGATAGACAAGGGTTAAGTATGGAATATTTCTTCCAAAACATACCATTGTGCTAACCATTCTGAATAAACATAGGTTTTCATTTTACCTCTCCAAATCAGATATTTAGGATCATATGCTACTTTGAATCCCTGTTGCCAACCCTCCCTGCCCTAAGTACTGAGCAGTATCCTGTGGGACATTTCTGTAGCTCACTATCCTCTTGAACACTCCATGCACTGTTAGCCTGACCCAGTTCTGTGAACAAAGGGCCAACTGGTGGTAATGGTATGGCCTGCAAAATAACTCGTGTGGTTTTTTTTTTTTTAAAGATTTTATTTATTCATTCGACAGAGAGAGATCACAAGTAGGCAGAGAGGCAGACAGAGAGAGAGAGAGAGGAGGAAGCAGGCTCTCTGCCAAGCAGAGAGCCCGACACAAGGCTCAACCCCAGGACCCTGAGATCATGACCTGAGCCGAAGGCAGAGGCTTAATCCACTGAGCCACCCAGGCGCCCTCATGTGTGGTTTTAACTGCTTGTTATTTTGCTGTGGTGAAATGATAGAAGAATGTACTTGAAGAATTAATCAGTCCTATCCACCATAAGTTCTCTCCTGATAATCCCAGAATCTCTTCTCTACACTTGAAATACTCTACAAATCTTTTCACTCTTTAAGAGTCAAGCAGAAATTTCCAACAATGGAGTTATGTTGCAGGAGAGTTAGGACTTCTAGAATCTTATAAATATATGTTGACTATTATTTTCCGCAATGCACATGGTCAGGCACCCAAATAAACATTTTATATTTAGAAAGGACTCTAACTTCCTTTTAATAACAGAGGTAGTTAGTCTGTGGCAGGTTGGTGAATGGCTCATGTATCAAACTGTCTATGCCATATTGAGGAAAAGTCATCTTTTCTTTTTATGTAGTTTTTCTCGTGCTCAATTTCAGAGTTGCAATCAATGGGAAACAACTCCACATAGGTTTATAGGAGAGGCATTAAAATTTACTGTTAAGATTGTGAGCCTAAGTTTGGGTTTGCCTCTTGATAGTCTCTTGATTTTATTACTGCTCAACGTGTATGACTTTGGGTAACTATTTAATTGTCCACAGCCTCAGTTTCCCCCACACTTGAAATAAGGCTACCTTCTTCTGAGGATGGGCATGAAAGGTCAGTGGAGAAAGCACAGAGTCTGGTAATGTTGTTTTCAAATGTTGAGAGGTATGGTCTCCAGAAGTTCTCCCTGAAAGAGGCTGTGGGACAGAAGTAGGCACAAGATCATCCTTAATTTACAGTTGAAGCCTAGAGGGTGATACCCAAATTCAAAGGGCTTGAAAGTGGTGGACACTTGATTCTCTTCTTAGAGGACCTGTGAAAAGGCCCAGCTGATGGGCTGGCAGGTGGCCTCCAAGAAGCCGTGCAAGCGAATTCTGAACTCGGCACCCCATTCCAACCACATAAGCATTGCCTATGCTGAAAGAGACTTGTAGAGTCAGAAGCACTGTCTTAGATCACCCTGGGGCTTCGGGGTTATTCTGAGAGCCCATTGAATACTCACGCTACTTTAGCAGGCATGTAAAGGAGCAGGGGGATGACGGGAGACTCCTCATTGCCATAGATAATGAATCCCATTTCATTCAGTCTCTGTCTGAAGTATCTTGTGTTTTTGGCAAGTTGCCGTACTCTCTGCAACCCTGAAAGGAGACAGGCATGAAATCCATCAGTTCCCACCAGGAAGAGAGAAGCAAAGGTCAAACTGACTCAGCAAGTATTCCTATTTCCCATGTCTTTCTGCAGGCCTGCATCATTAGCTGGGAGGGGGTCAAAATAGGGTGGGGAAATACCTCTTGGTGAGCAGGTATGGGAACTGATGTCTGAGAGTTGTTCTGAGTCTGGAAGCCAGGATTCAGTGGGGTATGGTGCTGTTAGGTTCTGCTAGCAAGTAAAGGCAGGCTAGCCTATGGGGTGGGGTGGGCAGAGAGCATGTCTAGTGAGAAGGAGGGAGACGAGCTATCATTTATTAGGTACCTGCTGTGTATGGACTCTGTGCTACGTGCTTTATTTTATTTATTTGTCATTTTTTTAAATTTAAATTTTTATTATTTTTTAAATTAACATATAATGTGTTATTCAGAGGTGTGCTAAGTGCTTTAAAGACATTAACTCAGGGGAAGGGAATGTGACAAGAAGTGACACACACTCAGACACATACAGACACAGACACAGACACAGACACACACCACACCTGCTGTTGGTAGAAGCTTTTCAGCCACGCTAAGCTGGCCTTTTAAGTAGGTTCTCATCCAAGTCTCTATTCGAAGAGCACTTCACCTAACCTGAGGTTGAAGTGGAAACACATCCCTGGACAAAGATAGGTCCTGCTGAGACCAGAACTGTTTTCTGAGGCATTTGGTAGTGGTAGAGTAATAGAGGGAAAGGAATTGAGTGAATGGAAGAAGGGGACCTCTGTTTTCCCCAAGCTCGAAAAATGACAGCATTGGCTCCAAACAGAAGGTCAAGGAAGGTAATATGTGTCCCTTTCCAGGTTATTGGTGCTTCAGCTCAAAGGCTTAGCCTCTGTCCTCCACGTATGTCCTAGGGGGAGGTTACACATATGTGATGGCAAAGAGAGTTAAAGAGTGGAAAGAGTTCTGAAGACATCTGTCTACTCCATTACTGTCTCCAGTGAGGCAAGTGAGCAAACCAGCCAAGTCCAGAGTGTGTGTGCTTGGTACAGAAGATTGAACAGAATTGGATGTTTAAGTCCCCTAGAAATCAGTCCAACATTTGCATCTAATGTAAAGTGGCTGTTGAGCAGGAACAGCTGCTATAGCTGACCTCCATTATGATTGGCTGGATTTTTATTCAAACTGATCAGAGTCTTTGCTTTACTGGTTTTTCAATATTCTAAACATCACTCCTGGGTGTCTGTAACTCTGCAGATGGAAAATGGGTTAACATGTCAGTAAACATGTCAATCACAGTTCTCCAGTTCCTTCTTGGAGAAATGGCCCCATATTCTGTCTTGACAGAGGGTTCAACAGTGGACATTTCTTGCTCAACATCCTTCCTTCAGGGGGCCATGATATTCAGGCAGAGTTAGACCTGACTTTCCTCTTTCCTACAAGGTTATCATATGACCAAGGCCTAGCCAATTGGAATACTCCATCTCCATAATTATTAGTTCAATAATGATGAACTATAACCTGGGCTTATCAGAGTCTTTCCAATCTGTTGAAGAAGTATATGAATAAGGTGATCCAAAGCTACATGTTTGTTGTCATATGGAGGAAACCTGCTTGAGAATGATGTTAATGCAGAAAGCCAAGGTACAAGCCAGTAAGAGTCCTGGTGGCATCATCCTCAGGCCTAGCTATGCCTCAGTAAGTATGTCCTTTGGCCTATCCCAGTATGTTTCTTTTTCTTAAGCTATTCTGAGTTGCATTATTCAACCTATAACCAAATGCATTCTGAGTAACACAGGTGGCCACTTTATTGGATGAGGTTACCTCTGAAGGTAGTGGTTACCTCTGAAGGTAGTTACACATATGTGTAACCTCCTCCTAGGACATACATGGAGGACAGAGGCTACGCCTTTGAGCTGAAGCACCAATAACCTGGAAAGGGACACATGTTACCTTCCTTGACCTTCTGTTTGGAGCCAATGCTGTCATTTTTCAAGCTTGGGGAAAACAGAGGTCCCCTTCTTCCATTCACTCAATTCCTTTCCCTCTATTACTCTACCACTACCAAGGTTGATATGCTAATAACCACAATAGTACTTGCAACTCACATAATATCACATAAAGCACTTGACAATAATTTATTTAGCCCTCTCAACAACTGTATTGAACTAGATGCTATAATCTCATGTTACACATGAAAAGAAGTCAAGTGACTCACCCAAGTTCACATAGTTGGTAGGTAGCAGAGTCAGAATTTGAATCCAGGTAATTGAGTTCTAGAATCTGTGCCGTTAACCTCTACATTATGCCCAAGAGTAGCACTGGATGATGTCTATCTAGATAATGTATGATAGCCAACTCTTTACTACAAGCTCAATAAAATGTATATCTTCCAGCTGTTAGAATCATTGTTATACTAAGTTTTTCTAGTAGAGGCAGTTCAGACGTTGAGGACTGAGCAGTCTTTCAATAGCCTCATGTTGTAGAGAAAAGGAGTAGGACATCAAGGACTAGAATCTGAGGCCTCCCCCAGGGGAAGACCAGCGAAATCCCTTCACTTTAGTTGGGGGGCCTGATGGGCTACTCCTGAAAAGTAAGGGTGAATCAGAAGTAGATAGGCCCCCAAAGGGCACATTCTTTATCCAATCATCTGACATTTTTCACTAGGCTCTGTCACTCCCAAAACACTTCAGCTCTTCCCTGAGAGTTTTGCTTACCAGGCCCAAATCTACTCAACTTCTCTGGATCTTAAATGTGTTAACAATATTTACAAAATAACAGAAATTTAGTTGAGGGGAACACCAACCAAGAAGGAGGGGTGTTGAATGATCCAGTTGTCTCTGCTTGTTTTCTGTTACTATACTTCACTTAAGCCCAGTTTTCAAGGAAGACTCCTCTCTGACTCTGCCAGCAGGTTATGATGGAGAAAGCATCTGGATTTCCCTTCAGGAAAGCTGATGTCTCAATTCTACCATGCTGGCCACAGCTAATGGATGCACGACACTCTTGATTGAAGGCCAGTCCATTTGGGTGTTGGCCAGAGAGCCATGAATTGGTCTATCATGAGAACTTTACCAAAGAGATAATAAATGTGAATCAAACCAATAAGATCCTCTTGCTGGTAGAGGGAGAATGTGAAAAATTTAGAGAAAACCAACAATTGATATTAAGACCTGAAATGGAGAGACATAGAGAGAAAAGCTTATAATCAGAATCTATAAGACACAGGAAGCCGCTGGTCAGTGGCTGTGATGATAAATCATAAAGAAGAGAAGTGGGCAGTGCAAGGTTAGTCAGTAGCAACTGGAAGATAAACAGAAAGAAGGAAGAGAATTTAGTTTAGTGGGCAGACAGATATGACATCTACAAATGGATGGAAAATTGCAACTCTAATGAGTGCTGTAAAGAATACTATACGACTAGAAGTCAATACATGATTAGTGAGTTGAGATTGGAAGAGTAGACAGATGTTAACAGGCAAAAAAACAGAGGGGAATTTTTCAAGTATAAAAAACAGGAGCAATGGTCCAGTAGTTTGTGGAAGAAAAGAGTGGTTGAGAAAAAGGTAAGATGTGGTTAAGTGTGGGGCAAGATGAGGCTGGAGTGATGGGTAGATTTTCTTAAAAAAAAAAAAAAAAGAAGAAGACAGGGATAGAAGAATCCAACATTTCGTGGCTGGGAAGAGAATGAACTTACAAGGGAGACAAACAGAGCAATTAGTGAGGGAGAAGACAAATCAGGAGATGAAATACTGTTTGCTGAATTTATCAACATGGCAGTCATTGATAACCTTTACTTTGGGGTCCCTGGTTGGGACTTTGGTTTTCAAGAAACAGGTAGCTACAAATATGGTTTAGTTTAATGGATATATGCTTTTATTTTCCCACCCACCTCCTTCAAAAAGGAAAAGATAAGCCCTCAACCCCCAAATTCCAGATTTATATAAATGTTGCTGCATAGAAAAACCTCCTGGGTGCTTAAAAATGAATTGCTTTGTAACGTGCCGAAGTGATCCTTGAAACTTGTATATGTACAAAAAGCACCTCTTTGAAGGCCAGAACTAGAAATGAGGAGAATATTTGTTTTCACTTAAAAGAAAATTTCATCTATACATCGAAACTGAGTATTTAGGGGAGTATAAGGAGTAGGGGGAGATTGTGGAAGAAGAAGGAAAAGAAGAAGAGGGCTGGAGTAAGACTTGTTTTAAAGAAGGTGATTCAAATGAAGTCACAGATCTACATCCCAGCCACCAAAATGTATTCCATATGTCCTGTTGCCTTGTCCGTTTAGTTCTTGTTGATCGTTAACTGCACAATGAATAGATGACTTCATCAGGCTTGGTCTGATGATTCCTAAATGATCCCCCTCAAAGACTAGAAGGATTTCCTGGCCCAGAAGTGCATGAATGACTTAAATTGTTTTCCCAATGGCATTATCTTTGCGCTTGCCCGTATGACTCATCTATCATTGGGCTGCCCAGCTACTTAATTGGCCCTGTCTGTCCCCTTTGCCTTGATTAACCCAAGTAACTGGATCATCAGCTAATGTCATCACTTTACTGCTTTTAGATCCTTTGGAGAGTTGACCAAATAGATCAGAATATGGATCCTGGGGGTAGCTAACTCTAAAGAATTGCCCTGTCTTTTCTATCTTTGAATCATTTAGCACAGCATGGCTGACACTTTGTGGTCCCCGCATTTTCTCATATAGATCACTATTAATGCCTTTGAGGTCCTTTGCATCAGCCAAGATACAGCTCCTTTCAATTACTCTATTGCTCACTCTTTAAAATTGGAAACATTCTACTCTTGTAGGGCCTGGGGGCAGAGGAATTTATGCATATAACATGCTACTCATCTAGACAGGATATGGGTGATTTTATTAATTGTGGTGTGCTTTGGGATCCTTGCTTGAAGAGTGCTTTGTAAGTGTAGGAGGAATTTTTAGCACTTGTCTTTTTGTACAGGGATGGCCAAGCGAGGGTGGCGTGGAGATTGGGCATTGCTCAATTAGAGACTCAGAGTCTCTAATTCAATCATTTCTGGTTCTTCTTTCACACATCATGTAGAAGACAGGGTGGTCTCTGCTCAGATAATTAAGTAAATGAGCTGATCTCTTATGTAGTGTTCCAGAGAGTTTATATGACTGTTTATTTTGCTATATTGTGGGTTCTCTATAAAAGGAAGAATCTTTAGAGTTAAATGGACTTAAAAAAAAAAAAAGAACACCGAACTCCCTCGGGACAATATATGGCTTAATACCTCAATTTTACCTGTAAAATACAGATAAATAAGCTCATCGCCCAGAAAGGTTGGTGGAAATAAAGGGGTTAATGCAGAAACACGTTTCATACTGTGCCCAGCACACAGTAGGTATTTGGAAATCTAATTACCCTTTTTTCCTCAGAATCATCCGGAGAGCCTGGCAAAATCCCATGCCCCGATCGCACCCCAGATCAACTGAATCAGTATTAAATCAATATACATCAGGATGGGACAAGGCATGAATTTTGGTTTCCAGGAGGAATAGCCATGGAGACTCGGATATCTCAGAAAAGGCCGCCATTGCCAGTCGAAGCCCACAGCCATGCCTGTCGGCGTTAAGTGCCTGGCTGTGTCCTTGGATGTGGAAAATAAAAGATGGGCATATGTCCTGGCCTCTTGTTTCGCACAATTACCTCCCAGCAGTTAACTAGTGCTTGGGTGCTTGAAGAGTACGTTTTGTGGGGCTGAACTGCTCCCCTGACAGCTATCTGCTCTGACTCGAGATCACCCCAACAGTTAACCTGCCCCCTTCATGAGGCTGGATAAAAATCCAGCTGACCTGTATGTTGCTGTTCTACCCATTCAGATTTCTAGCTCTGTCAACTTGAGAGATGGACTAGGTTACCGGAGGCCACAAATACTTTAACCTTCTCTCCAATGCTGTTAAAACAAAAACAGCTGGGGCAGGGGAAGGAAAACAAATAAAACACAAAGCATCCCACTACAAAGCTTTGCAGTCCCCTAATAAAAACAATCGTCTGTGGCGTTTCCAAAAATATGCTTGGGAGAACTCAACTTCCAGAGGGCCAGAAGGCATTGCAGACAGTGGAGACTCCCGGAATGACCTGTCAAAAGCCGAAGAAGGAATATTTGTTGTCTGCTAAACCATTGGCATGCAAAAAAACAGAGAGGCATTTCCCTCTGAAGGACTAAGTGGAAGAGGCGGATTTCATGAGCTTGTGAGCCAACCTGGGTGCCGCTCTCTATTTTCTGCAGGTTTGCAAGCTCACTTGTTAACAGAGGAAACATGAACATGCCCAGATGCCACAGAAGGACTAATTTTATTATTTTCCAGGCTTAAAAATGCACATAAAGAAGTACATGCCGCTATCCTTCCCTAAATTATTAAGCACACCGCCACGACAGTTGGAATTCAGACTGGACAACCTCGAAGAGGCTCTTAGGCAGCCTTGCTTGGAAAATGTTGTCTTGTCTTTTTTTTTTTTTTTCTTAGAGATGGGAAGAGCCTTCCCATAAAACCTCTCTTAAAATTTAAGAAGTCGATCTTTCTAAAAAAAAAAAATCACATTGATATTAAAGAATACCTAAATGGTCTAAGAATGCCTCATCTCCTTGCCTCTTGCCCTTTCTTTGTTCATTCACTCAAGGCTCCTCCCCCCCC